>JAKWBO010000327.1:45000-57624 GCA_034336685.1 Luscinia luscinia
GGTAGACCTGTTGCCGCTAGCCGGTCTCTGCCTTTCGCGCCGGCCTCCGGGTAGACCTGTTGCCGCTAGCCGGTCTTACGCCTTCGCGCCGCCGCGGGTAGACCTGCTGCCGCTAGCCGGTCTCTGCCTTCGCTGCCGGCCTGCGGGTAGACCTGTTGCCGCTAGCCGGTCTCGCCTCGCGCGCGCCGCGGGCAGACCTGGTGCCGCTAGCCGGTCTCGGCTCACACGCCGCCGCGGGTAGACCTGTTGCCGCTAGCCGGTCTCGCCTACGCCCTGCCGCGGTAGACCTGTTGCCGCTAGCCGGTCTCGGCCTTTCGCGCTCGCCAGCGCCGCGGGTAGACCTGCTGCCGCTAGCCGGTCTCGGCTCATCAGGCCAGCGGGTAGACCTGGTGCCGCTAGCCGGTCTCGCTCACGCTGGCCGCGGGTAGACCTTGTGCCGCTAGTCGGTCTCGGCCTATGGCGCTCGCCGCGGGTAGAGCTGGTGCCGTCCGCTTTCGCGCCTCTATGACCTACCCCTTAACCGGGAAGGCCGGGCGGACACCAGGTCTACCCCTTGCCGGGAATGCCGGCGGACACCAGGTCTACCCCTTAAGCGGGAATGCAGGCGGACAACAGGTCTACCCCTTAAGCCGGAATGCCGGCGGACACCAGGTCTACCCCTTAAGTCGGGAATGCAGGCGGACAACAGGTCTACCCCTTCAGCGGGAATGCCGGCGGACACCAGGTCTACCCCTTAAGCGGGAATGCCGGCGGACACCAGGTCTACCCCTTAATCGGGGAATGCAGGCGGACAACAGGTCTACCCCTTCGCGGGAATGCAGGCGGACACCAGGTCTACCCCTTAACTCGGAATGCCGGCGGACACCAGGTCTACCCCTTAATCGGGAAAGCAGGCGGACAACAGGTCTACCCCTTAAGCGGGAATGCCGGGCGGACACCAGGTCTACCCCTTAAGCGGGAATGCAGGCGGACAACAGGTCTACCCCTTAAGCGGGAATGCCGGGCGGACACCAGGTCTACCCCTTAATCGGGAATGCAGGCGGACAACAGGTCTACCCCTTAAGCGGGAATGCCGGCGGACACCAGGTCTACCCCTTAACTCGGAATGCAGGCGGACAACAGGTCTACCCCTTAAGCGGGAATGCCGGCGGACACCAGGTCTACCCCTTAAGCGGGAATGCCGGCGGACACCAGGTCTACCCCTTAAGCGGGAATGCAGGCGGACAACAGGTCTACCCCTTAAGCGGGAATGCCGGCGGACACCAGGTCTACCCCTTGCCGGAATGCATGCGGACACCAGGTCTACCCCTTAATCGGGAATGCAGGCGGACAACAGGTCTACCCCTTAAGCGGGAATGCCGGGCGGACACCAGGTCTACCCCTTAAGCCGGGAATGCATGCGGACACCAGGTCTACCCCTTAAGCGGGAATGCCGGGCGGACAACAGGTCTACCCCTTAAGCGGGAATGCCGGGCGGACACCAGGTCTACCCCTTAATCGGGAATGCAGGCGGACACCAGGTCTACCCCTTAAGCGGGAATGCCGGCGGACACCAGGTCTACCCCTTAATGGGAATGCAGGCGGACAACAGGTCTACCCCTTCGTCGGGAATGCCAGGCGGACACCAGGTCTACCCCTTAATCGGGAATGCAGGCGGACACCAGGTCTACCCCTTAAGCGGGAATGCCGGGCGGACACCAGGTCTACCCCTTAATCGGGAATGCAGGCGGACAACAGGTCTACCCCTTCTACGTGGAATGCCGGCGGACAACAGGTCTACCCCTTAAGCGGGAATGCCGGCGGACACCAGGTCTACCCCTTAACGCGGGAATGCAGGCGGACACCAGGTCTACCCCTTAAGTCGGGAATGCCGGCGGACACCAGGTCTACCCCTTAACTCGGAATGCAGGCGGACAACAGGTCTACCCCTTAAGCGGGAATGCCGGCGGACACCAGGTCTACCCCTTAATCGGGAATGCAGGCGGACAACAGGTCTACCCCTTAAGCGGGAATGCAGGCGGACAACAGGTCTACCCCTTGCCGGGAATGCCGGCGGACACCAGGTCTACCCCTTAAGTCGGGAATGCAGGCGGACACCAGGTCTACCCCTTAACTCGGAATGCCGGCGGACAACAGGTCTACCCCTTAACTCGGAATGCCGGCGGACACCAGGTCTACCCCTTAAGCGGGAATGCCGGCGGACACCAGGTCTACCCCTTAATCGGGAATGCCGGCGGACACCAGGTCTACCCCTTAATCGGGAATGCAGGCGGACAACAGGTCTACCCCTTGCCGGAATGCCGGCGGACACCAGGTCTACCCCTTAATCGGGAATGCAGGCGACAACAGGTCTACCCCTTAAGCGGGAATGCCGGCGGACAACAGGTCTACCCCTTAACGCGGGAATGCAGGCGGACACCAGGTCTACCCCTTAATGGGAATGCAGGCGGACAACAGGTCTACCCCTTGCTCGGAATGCCGGCGGACACCAGGTCTACCCCTTAACTCGGAATGCCGGCGGACACCAGGTCTACCCCTTTCTCGGAATGCCGGCGGACAACAGGTCTACCCCTTAATGTGGAATGCAGGCGGACAACAGGTCTACCCCTTAAGCGGGAATGCCGGCGGACACCAGGTCTACCCCTTAAGCGGGAATGCCGGCGGACACCAGGTCTACCCCTTAACGCGGGAATGCAGGCGGACAACAGGTCTACCCCTTAATCGGGAATGCCAGGCGGACACCAGGTCTACCCCTTAAGCGGGAATGCAGGCGGACAACAGGTCTACCCCTTAAGCGGGAATGCCGGCGGACACCAGGTCTACCCCTTAATCGGGAATGCAGGCGGACAACAGGTCTACCCCTTAAGCCGGAATGCCGGCGGACACCAGGTCTACCCCTTAAGCGGGAATGCAGGCGGACAACAGGTCTACCCCTTAAGCGGGAATGCCGGCGGACACCAGGTCTACCCCTTAATCGGGAATGCAGGCGGACAACAGGTCTACCCCTTAAGCGGGAATGCCGGCGGACACCAGGTCTACCCCTTAAGCGGGAATGCAGGCGGACAACAGGTCTACCCCTTAACTCGGAATGCCGGCGGACACCAGGTCTACCCCTTAATCGGAATGCAGGCGGACAACAGGTCTACCCCTTAAGCGGGAATGCCGGCGGACACCAGGTCTACCCCTTAATCGGGAATGCAGGCGGACAACAGGTCTACCCCTTAAGCGGGAATGCAGGCGGACAACAGGTCTACCCCTTAAGCGGGAATGCAGGCGACAACAGGTCTACCCCTTAATCGGGAATGCAGGCGGACAACAGGTCTACCCCTTAAGCGGGAATGCCGGCGGACACCAGGTCTACCCCTTAATCGGGAATGCAGGCGGACAACAGGTCTACCCCTTAAGCGGGAATGCCAGGCGGACACCAGGTCTACCCCTTAACTCGGAATGCAGGCGGACAACAGGTCTACCCCTTAACCGGAATGCCGGCGACACCAGGTCTACCCCTTAACTCGGAATGCAGGCGGACAACAGGTCTACCCCTTAAGCGGGAATGCCGGCGGACAACAGGTCTACCCCTTAAGCGGGAATGCAGGCGGACACCAGGTCTACCCCTTAAGCGGGAATGCAGGCGGACAACAGGTCTACCCCTTAAGCGGGAATGCCGGCGACAACAGGTCTACCCCTTAAGCGGGAATGCAGGCGGACAACAGGTCTACCCCTTAAGCGGGAATGCCGGGCGGACACCAGGTCTACCCCTTAATCGGGAATGCAGGCGGACAACAGGTCTACCCCTTAAGCGGGAATGCCGGCGGACACCAGGTCTACCCCTTGCCGGAATGCAGGCGGACAACAGGTCTACCCCTTAAGCGGGAATGCCGGCGGACAACAGGTCTACCCCTTAAGCGGGAATGCCGGCGGACACCAGGTCTACCCCTTAATCGGGAATGCAGGCGGACAACAGGTCTACCCCTTAAGCGGGAATGCCGGCGGACACCAGGTCTACCCCTTAAGTCGGGAATGCAGGCGGACAACAGGTCTACCCCTTAATCGGGAATGCAGGCGGACACCAGGTCTACCCCTTAATCGGGAATGCAGGCGGACAACAGGTCTACCCCTTAATCGGGAATGCCAGGCGGACACCAGGTCTACCCCTTAAGCGGGAATGCCGGCGGACACCAGGTCTACCCCTTAACCGGAATGCAGGCGGACAACAGGTCTACCCCTTAAGCGGGAATGCCGGCGGACACCAGGTCTACCCCTTAATCGGGAATGCAGGCGGACAACAGGTCTACCCCTTAAGCGGGAATGCCGGCGGACACCAGGTCTACCCCTTAACTCGGAATGCAGGCGGACACCAGGTCTACCCCTTAAGCGGGAATGCAGGCGGACAACAGGTCTACCCCTTAAGCGGGAATGCCGGCGGACACCAGGTCTACCCCTTAACTCGGAATGCAGGCGGACACCAGGTCTACCCCTTAAGCGGGAATGCAGGCGACACCAGGTCTACCCCTTAACGGGAATGCAGGCGGACAACAGGTCTACCCCTTAAGCGGGAATGCCGGCGGACACCAGGTCTACCCCTTAACTCGGAATGCAGGCGGACAACAGGTCTACCCCTTAACTCGGGAATGCAGGCGGACAACAGGTCTACCCCTTAAGTCGGGAATGCCGGCGGACACCAGGTCTACCCCTTAAGCGGGAATGCCGGCGGACACCAGGTCTACCCCTTAAGCGGGAATGCAGGCGACAACAGGTCTACCCCTTAACTGGAATGCAGGCGGACAACAGGTCTACCCCTTAATCGGGAATGCAGGCGGACAACAGGTCTACCCCTTAAGCGGGAATGCCGGGCGGACACCAGGTCTACCCCTTAATCGGGAATGCAGGCGGACAACAGGTCTACCCCTTAAGCGGGAATGCCGGCGGACACCAGGTCTACCCCTTAACGCGGGAATGCAGGCGGACAACAGGTCTACCCCTTAATCGGGAATGCAGGCGGACAACAGGTCTACCCCTTAACTCGGAATGCCGGCGGACACCAGGTCTACCCCTTAACGGGAATGCAGGCGACAACAGGTCTACCCCTTAACTCGGAATGCAGGCGGACACCAGGTCTACCCCTTAAGCGGGAATGCCGGCGGACACCAGGTCTACCCCTTAACGGGAATGCAGGCGGACAACAGGTCTACCCCTTAAGCGGGAATGCCGGGCGGACACCAGGTCTACCCCTTAAGCGGGAATGCAGGCGGACAACAGGTCTACCCCTTAATCGGGAATGCAGGCGGACAACAGGTCTACCCCTTAACTCGGAATGCCGGGCGGACAACAGGTCTACCCCTTAATCGGGAATGCAGGCGGACAACAGGTCTACCCCTTAAGCGGGAATGCAGGCGGACAACAGGTCTACCCCTTAAGCGGGAATGCCGGCGGACACCAGGTCTACCCCTTAACCGGAATGCAGGCGGACAACAGGTCTACCCCTTAAGCGGGAATGCCGGCGGACAACAGGTCTACCCCTTAAGCGGGAATGCCGGCGGACAACAGGTCTACCCCTTAAGCGGGAATGCCGGCGGACACCAGGTCTACCCCTTAACCGGGAATGCCGGCGGACAACAGGTCTACCCCTTAATCGGGAATGCAGGCGGACAACAGGTCTACCCCTTAACGGGAATGCAGGCGGACAACAGGTCTACCCCTTAAGCGGGAATGCCGGCGGACACCAGGTCTACCCCTTAAGCGGGAATGCAGGCGGACAACAGGTCTACCCCTTAAGCGGGAATGCAGGCGGACACCAGGTCTACCCCTTAATCGGGAATGCAGGCGACAACAGGTCTACCCCTTAATCGGGAATGCAGGCGGACACCAGGTCTACCCCTTAACTCGGAATGCAGGCGGACACCAGGTCTACCCCTTAACTCGGAATGCAGGCGGACAACAGGTCTACCCCTTAAGCGGGAATGCCGGCGGACACCAGGTCTACCCCTTAACCGGGAATGCAGGCGGACAACAGGTCTACCCCTTAATCGGGAATGCAGGCGGACAACAGGTCTACCCCTTAAGCGGGAATGCAGGCGGACAACAGGTCTACCCCTTAAGCGGGAATGCCGGCGGACACCAGGTCTACCCCTTAAGCGGGAATGCAGGCGGACAACAGGTCTACCCCTTAATCGGGAATGCAGGCGGACAACAGGTCTACCCCTTAACGGGAATGCAGGCGGACACCAGGTCTACCCCTTAATCGGGAATGCCGGCGGACAACAGGTCTACCCCTTAATCGGGAATGCAGGCGGACAACAGGTCTACCCCTTAAGCGGGAATGCCAGGCGGACACCAGGTCTACCCCTTAAGCGGGAATGCAGGCGGACAACAGGTCTACCCCCTTAATCGGGAATGCAGGCGGACAACAGGTCTACCCCTTAAGCGGGAATGCCGGCGGACACCAGGTCTACCCCTTAAGCGGGAATGCAGGCGGACACCAGGTCTACCCCTTAATCGGGAATGCCGGCGGACAACAGGTCTACCCCTTAAGCGGGAATGCCGGCGGACACCAGGTCTACCCCTTAAGCGGGAATGCAGGCGGACAACAGGTCTACCCCTTAATCGGGAATGCAGGCGGACAACAGGTCTACCCCTTAATCGGGAATGCAGGCGGACAACAGGTCTACCCCTTAAGCGGGAATGCCGGCGGACACCAGGTCTACCCCTTAATCGGGAATGCAGGCGGACAACAGGTCTACCCCTTAATCGGGAATGCCGGCGACAACAGGTCTACCCCTTAAGCGGGAATGCAGGCGGACAACAGGTCTACCCCTTAATCGGGAATGCAGGCGACAACAGGTCTACCCCTTAATCGGGAATGCCGGCGGACACCAGGTCTACCCCTTAATCGGGAATGCAGGCGGACAACAGGTCTACCCCTTAAGCGGGAATGCCGGCGGACAACAGGTCTACCCCTTAAGCGGGAATGCAGGCGGACACCAGGTCTACCCCTTTAATCGGGAATGCAGGCGGACAACAGGTCTACCCCTTAAGCGGGAATGCAGGCGGACAACAGGTCTACCCCTTAAGCGGGAATGCCGGCGGACACCAGGTCTACCCCTTAATCGGGAATGCAGGCGGACAACAGGTCTACCCCTTAACTCGGAATGCAGGCGGACAACAGGTCTACCCCTTAATCGGGAATGCAGGCGGACAACAGGTCTACCCCTTAAGCGGGAATGCAGGCGGACAACAGGTCTACCCCTTAGCGGGAATGCCGCGACAACAGGTCTACCCCTTAATCGGGAATGCAGGCGGACAACAGGTCTACCCCTTAAGCGGGAATGCCGGCGGACACCAGGTCTACCCCTTAATCGGGAATGCAGGCGGACAACAGGTCTACCCCTTAAGCGGGAATGCCGGCGGACAACAGGTCTACCCCTTAATCGGGAATGCAGGCGGACAACAGGTCTACCCCTTAATCGGGAATGCAGGCGGACAACAGGTCTACCCCTTAAGCGGGAATGCAGGCGGACAACAGGTCTACCCCTTAAGCGGGAATGCAGGCGGACACCAGGTCTACCCCTTAATCGGGAATGCAGGCGGACAACAGGTCTACCCCCTTAAGCGGGAATGCAGGCGGACACCAGGTCTACCCCTTAATCGGGAATGCAGGCGGACAACAGGTCTACCCCTTAATCGGAATGCAGGCGGACAACAGGTCTACCCCTTAATCGGGAATGCAGGCGGACAACAGGTCTACCCCTTAAGCGGGAATGCCGGCGGACAACAGGTCTACCCCTTAATCGGGAATGCAGGCGGACAACAGGTCTACCCCTTAGCGGGAATGCCGGCGGACACCAGGTCTACCCCTTAATCGGGAATGCAGGCGGACAACAGGTCTACCCCTTAAGCGGGAATGCCGGGCGGACACCAGGTCTACCCCTTAATCGGGAATGCAGGCGGACAACAGGTCTACCCCTTAAGCGGGAATGCAGGCGGACACCAGGTCTACCCCTTAAGCGGGAATGCAGGCGGACAACAGGTCTACCCCTTTAATCGGGAATGCAGGCGGACAACAGGTCTACCCCTTAACGGGAATGCAGGCGGACACCAGGTCTACCCCTTAATCGGGAATGCAGGCGGACAACAGGTCTACCCCTTAATCGGGAATGCAGGCGGACAACAGGTCTACCCCTTAATCGGGAATGCAGGCGGACAACAGGTCTACCCCCTTAATCGGGAATGCAGGCGGACAACAGGTCTACCCCTTAAGCGGGAATGCCGGCGGACAACAGGTCTACCTCTTAATCGGGAATGCAGGCGGACACCAGGTCTACCCCTTAATCGGGAATGCAGGCGGACAACAGGTCTACCCCTTAATCGGGAATGCAGGCGGACAACAGGTCTACCCCTTAATCGGGAATGCAGGCGGACAACAGGTCTACCCCTTAATCGGGAATGCAGGCGGACAACAGGTCTACCCCTTAATCGGGAATGCCGGCGGACAACAGGTCTACCCCTTTAATCGGAATGCAGGCGGACAACAGGTCTACCCCTTAAGCGGGAATGCAGGCGGACAACAGGTCTACCTCTTAATCGGGAATGCAGGCGGACAACAGGTCTACCCCTTAATCGGGAATGCAGGCGGATAACAGGTCTACCCCTTAAGCGGGAATGCAGGCGGACAACAGGTCTACCCCTTAATCGGGAATGCAGGCGGACAACAGGTCTACCCCTTAATCGGGAATGCAGGCGGACAACAGGTCTACCCCTTTAGCGGGAATGCCGGCGGACAACAGGTCTACCCCTTAATCGGGAATGCAGGCGGACACCAGGTCTACCCCTTAATCGGGAATGCAGGCGGACAACAGGTCTACCCCTTAATCGGGAATGCCGGCGGACAACAGGTCTACCCCTTAAGCCGGAATGCAGGCGGACACCAGGTCTACCCCTTTAATCGGGAATGCAGGCGGACAACAGGTCTACCCCTTAAGCGGAATGCCGGCGGACAACAGGTCTACCCCTTAATCGGAATGCAGGCGGACAACAGGTCTACCCCTTAATCGGGAATGCAGGCGGACACCAGGTCTACCCCTTTAATCGGGAATGCAGGCGGACAACAGGTCTACCCCTTAATCGGGAATGCAGGCGGACAACAGGTCTACCCCTTAATCGGGAATGCAGGCGGATAACAGGTCTACCCCTTAATCGGGAATGCAGGCGGACAACAGGTCTACCCCTTAATCGGGAATGCAGGCGGACAACAGGTCTACCCCTTTAATCGGGAATGCAGGCGGACAACAGGTCTACCCCTTTAGCCGGAATGCCGGCGGACAACAGGTCTACCCCTTTAATCGGGAATGCAGGCGGACAACAGGTCTACCTCTTAATCGGGAATGCAGGCGGACAACAGGTCTACCCCTTAATCGGGAATGCAGGCGGACAACAGGTCTACCCCTTAAGCGGGAATGCCGGCGGACAACAGGTCTACCCCTTAAGCGGGAATGCAGGCGGACAACAGGTCTACCCCTTAATCGGGAATGCAGGCGGACAACAGGTCTACCTCTTAATCGGAATGCAGGCGGACAACAGGTCTACCCCTTTAATCGGGAATGCAGGCGGACAACAGGTCTACCCCTTAATCGGGAATGCAGGCGGACAACAGGTCTACCTCTTAGCCGGAATGCCGGCGGACAACAGGTCTACCCCTTAATCGGGAATGCAGGCGGACAACAGGTCTACCCCTTAACCGGGAATGCAGGCGGATAACAGGTCTACCCCTTAATCGGGAATGCAGGCGGACAACAGGTCTACCCCTTAATCGGAATGCAGGCGGATAACAGGTCTACCCCTTTAGCGGGAATGCAGGCGGACAACAGGTCTACCCCTTAATCGGGAATGCAGGCGGACAACAGGTCTACCCCTTAAGCGGGAATGCCGGCGGACAACAGGTCTACCCCTTAATCGGGAATGCAGGCGGACAACAGGTCTACCCCTTAAGCGGGAATGCCGGCGGACAACAGGTCTACCTCTTAATCGGGAATGCAGGCGGATAACAGGTCTACCTCTTAACCGGGAATGCCAGGCGGACAACAGGTCTACCCCTTAATCCGGAATGCAGGCGGATAACAGGTCTACCTCTTAATCGGGAATGCAGGCGGACAACAGGTCTACCCCTTAATCGGGAATGCAGGCGGACAACAGGTCTACCCCTTAAGCGGGAATGCAGGCGGACAACAGGTCTACCCCTTAATCGGGAATGCAGGCGGACAACAGGTCTACCTCTTAACCGGAATGCAGGCGGACAACAGGTCTACCCTTTAATCGGGAATGCAGGCGGACAACAGGTCTACCTCTTAATCGGGAATGCAGGCGGACAACAGGTCTACCCCTTAATCGGGAATGCAGGCGGACAACAGGTCTACCCCTTAATCGGGAATGCAGGCGGACAACAGGTCTACCCCTTAATCGGGAATGCAGGCGGACAACAGGTCTACCTCTTAATCGGGAATGCAGGCGGACAACAGGTCTACCCCTTAAGTCGGGAATGCAGGCGGATAACAGGTCTACCTCTTTAAGCGGGAATGCCAGGCGGACAACAGGTCTACCCTTTAATCGGAATGCAGGCGGACAACAGGTCTACCCCTTAAGCGGGAATGCCGGCGGATAACAGGTCTACCCTTTAATCGGGAATGCAGGCGGATAACAGGTCTACCCCTTTAATCGGGAATGCAGGCGGATAACAGGTCTACCCCTTAATCGGGAATGCAGGCGGACAACAGGTCTACCTCTTAATCGGGAATGCAGGCGGACAACAGGTCTACTCCTTAATCGGGAATGCAGGCGGACAACAGGTCTACCCCTTTAATCGGGAATGCAGGCGGACAACAGGTCTACCCCTTAATCGGGAATGCAGGCGGACAACAGGTCTACCCCTTAATCGGGAATGCAGGCGGATAACAGGTCTACCCCTTAATCGGGAATGCAGGCGGACAACAGGTCTACCCCTTTAATCGGAATGCAGGCGGACAACAGGTCTACCCCTTAATCGGGAATGCAGGCGGACAACAGGTCTACCCCTTAATCGGGAATGCAGGCGGACAACAGGTCTACCCCTTAATCGGGAATGCCGGCGGACAACAGGTCTACCCCTTTAACCGGGAATGCAGGCGGACACCAGGTCTACCCCTTAATCGGGAATGCAGGCGGACAACAGGTCTACCCCTTAATCGGAATGCAGGCGGACAACAGGTCTACCCCTTAAGCGGGAATGCCGGCGGACAACAGGTCTACCCCTTAATCGGGAATGCAGGCGGACAACAGGTCTACCCCTTAAGCGGGAATGCCGGGCGGACAACAGGTCTACCCCTTAATCGGGAATGCAGGCGGACAACAGGTCTACCCCTTAATCGGAATGCAGGCGGACAACAGGTCTACCCCTTAATCGGGAATGCGGGCGGACAACAGGTCTACCCCTTAATCGGGAATGCAGGCGGACAACAGGTCTACCCCTTAATCGGGAATGCAGGCGGACAACAGGTCTACCCCTTTAATCGGGAATGCAGGCGGACAACAGGTCTACCTCTTAAGCGGGAATGCAGGCGGACAACAGGTCTACCCCTTAAGCGGGAATGCAGGCGGACAACAGGTCTACCCCTTAATCGGGAATGCAGGCGGACAACAGGTCTACCCCTTAATCGGGAATGCAGGCGGACAACAGGTCTACCCCTTAACCGGGAATGCAGGCGGATAACAGGTCTACCCCTTAAGCGGGAATGCCGGCGGACAACAGGTCTACCCCTTTAATCGGGAATGCCGGCGGACAACAGGTCTACCCCTTGCCGGAATGCCGGCGGACACCAGGTCTACCCCTTAATCCGGAATGCAGGCGGACAACAGGTCTACCCCTTAATCGGGAATGCAGGCGGACAACAGGTCTACCCCTTAATCGGGAATGCAGGCGGACAACAGGTCTACCCCTTAAGCTGGAATGCCAGGCGGACAACAGGTCTACCCCTTAATCGGGAATGCAGGCGGACAACAGGTCTACCCCTTAATCGGGAATGCAGGCGGACACCAGGTCTACTCCTTAATCGGAATGCAGGCGGACAACAGGTCTACCCCTTAAGCGGGAATGCCGGCGGACAACAGGTCTACCCCTTAAGGGAATGCAGGCGACAACAGGTCTACCCCTTAATCGGGAATGCAGGCGGACAACAGGTCTACCCCTTTAATCGGGAATGCAGGCGGACAACAGGTCTACCCCTTAATCGGGAATGCAGGCGGACAACAGGTCTACCCCTTAATCGGGAATGCAGGCGGACAACAGGTCTACCCCTTAATCGGGAATGCAGGCGGACAACAGGTCTACCCCTTTAATCGGGAATGCAGGCGGACAACAGGTCTACCCCTTAATCGGGAATGCAGGCGGACAACAGGTCTACCCCTTAAGCGGGAATGCCGGCGGACAACAGGTCTACCCCTTTAATCGGGAATGCAGGCGGACAACAGGTCTACTCCTTAATCGGGAATGCAGGCGGACAACAGGTCTACCCCTTAACCCGGAATGCCGGCGGACAACAGGTCTACCCCTTAATCGGGAATGGTGCGGACAACAGGTCTACCCCCTTAAGCGGAATG
>JAKWBO010000328.1:5000-7500 GCA_034336685.1 Luscinia luscinia
CGCCACGGCCGGCCCACCCGAGGGTAGGCGTGCAGAAGGAGTTTCGCGGTTGCATCTGGGTGTGCCGCCACGGCCGGCCCACCCGTGGGTGGGGGTGCAGAAAGGCCTGCGGTTGCCTCTGGTTGTGCCGCCACGGCCGGCCCACCCGTGGAGTGAGGCGTGCAGAACCGTTCGCGTGTGCCACTGGGTGTGCAGCCACGGCCGGCACACCCGTGGAGTAGGCGTGCAGAAGGGCCTGGGGTTGCCTCTCAGTGTGCCCGCCCACGGCCGGCCCACCCGTGGGTGGGCGTGCAGAACTGTTTGCGTGTGCCTCTGGGTGTGCCGCCACGGCCGGCCCACCCGTGGGTGGGCGTGCAGAAGGGCCTGCGTTTGCCTCTGGGTGTGCCGCCACGGCCGGCCTACCCGTGGGTGGGCGTGCAGAAGGGCCTGCGGTTGCCTCTGGGTGTGCTGCCACGGCCGGCCCACCCGTGGGTGGGCGTGCAGAACTGTTTGCGTGTGCCAATGGGTGTGCCGCCACGGCCGGCCCACCCGTGGGTGGGCGTGCAGAACTGTTTGCGTGTGCCACTGGATGTGCCGCCACGGCCGGCCCACCCGTGGGTGGGCGTGCAGAACTGTATGCGTGATCCACTGGGTGTGCCGCCACAGCCGGCCCACCTGTGGGTGGGCGTGCAGAACTGTTTGCGTGTGACACTAGGTGTGCCGCCACGGCCGGCCCACCCGTGGGTGGGCGTGCAGAACTGTTTGCGTGTGCCACTGGATGTGCCGCCACGGCCGGCCCACCCGTGGGTGGGCGTGCAGAACGGTATGCGTGATCCACTGGGTGTGCCGCCACAGCCGGCCCACCTCTGGGTGGGCGTGCAGAACTGTTTGCGTGCGCCACTAGGTGTGCCGCCACGGCCGGCCCACCCGTGGGTGGGCGTGCAGAACTGTTTGCGTGTGCAACTGGATGTGCTGCCACGGCCGGCCCACCCGTGGGTGGGCGTGCAGAACTGTTTGCGTGTGCCACTGGTTGTGCCGCCACAGCCGGCCCACCACTGGGTGGGCGTGCAGAACTGTTTGCGTGTGCCACTAGGTGTGCCGCCACGGCCGGTCCACCCGTGGGTGGGCGAGCAGAAGGGCCTGCAGTTGCCTCTGGGTGTGCCGCCACGGCCGGCCCACCCGTGGGTGGGCGTGCAGAACTGTTTGCGTGTGCCACTCGCTGTGCCGCCACGGCCGGCCCACCCGTGGGTGGGCGTGCAGAAGGGCCTGCGGTTGCCTCTGGGTGTGCCGCCACGGCCGGCCCACCCGTGGGTGGGCGTGCAGAAGGGCCTTCGGTTGCCTCTGGGTGTGCCGCCAAGGCCGGCCCACCCGTGGGTGGGCGTGCAGAATTGTCTGCGTGTGCCACTGGGTGTGCCGCCACGGCCGGCCCACCCGTGGGTGGGCGTGCAGAACTGTTTGCGTGTCCCACTGAGTGTGCCGCCACGGCCGGCCCACCCGTGGGTGGGCGTGCAGAACTGCTGCGTGTGCCACTGGGTGTGCCGCCACATCCAGCTCACCCGTGGGTAGGCGTGCAGAAAGGGTTTCGGTTGCCTCTGGGTGTGCCTCCACGACCGGCCCACCCGTGGATGGGCGTGCAGAACTGCTGCGTGTGCCACTGGGTGTGCCGCCACGGCCGGCCCACCCGTGGGTGGGCGTGCAGAACTGCTGCGTGTGCCTCTGGGTGTGCCTCCGAGGCCGGTCCACCCGTGGGTGAAGGCGTGCAGAAGGGCCTGCGGTTGCCTCTGGGTGTGCCACCACGGCCGGCCCACCCGTCGGTGGGCGTGCAGAACTGTTTGCATGTGCCACTGAGTGTGTCGCCACGGCCGGCTCACCACGTGGGTGAAGCCGTGCGGAAGTGCCTCCGGGTGCCTCTGGGTGTGCCGTAATGGCCTGCTCACCCGTGGGTGGCGTGCAGAAGTGTCTGTAGGTTCCCCTGGGTGTGCAGGAATGGCGAGCCCACCCGTGGGTGGGGGCTGCAGAAGAGGTCTGGTGTTGCGTCTGGGTGTGCGCTACTGTGGTCCACCCATGGGAAACACGTCGCGAAATGTCCTGAATTTTCCCCTGTGTGTGCCACTACGGCCGTCCCACCCGGCGTTGGGGCGTGCAGAAGTGTCTGCGGGTGCCTCTGGGTGTGCAGCAATGGCCGGCCCACCCGTGGGTGGGCATGAAGAAAGAGGTCTGGGGTTTCCACTGGGCGGCGCCCGCGGCGGCCGGCCCACCCGTGGAGTGGGCGTGCAGAAGTGTCTGTAGTTGCACCGGGGTGTGTCGCAGCGGCCGACACACCCGTGTGTGGGCGTCCAGAAGTGTCTGGTGTTGCGTCTGGATGGGCCTCCAACGGCCGTCTCAGCCTTGGGAGGCGTGCAGAAGTGCCTGGCTTTGCCCTTGGTTGTGCCGCAATGGCCGGCCCACACGTAAGTGGGCGTGCAGAAGTGTCTGGTGTTGCCGCTGGGAGTGCCGCAGCGGCCGACAGACCCGTTGGAGG
>JAKWBO010000328.1:12500-57560 GCA_034336685.1 Luscinia luscinia
GTGCAGAACTGTTTGCGTGTGCCACTGGGTGTGCCGCCACGGCCGGCCCACCCGTGGGTGGGCGTGCAGAAGCTGTTTGCGTGTTGCCTCTGGGTGTGCCGCCACGGCCGGCCCACCCGTGGAGTGGGCGTGCAGAACTGTTTGCGTGTGCCACTGGGTGTGCCGCCACGGCCGGCCCACCCGTGGGTGGGCGTGCAGAAGCTGTTTGCGTGTGCCTCTGGGTGTGCCGCCACGGCCGGCCCACCCGTGGGTGGGCGTGCAGAAGAGGCCTGCGGTTGCCTCTGGGTGTGCCGCCACGGCCGGCCCACCCGTGGGTGGGCGTGCAGAAGCTGTTTGCGTGTGCCACTGGGTGTGCCGCCACGGCCGGCCCACCCGTGGGTGGGCGTGCAGAACTGTTTGCGTGTGCCACTGGGTGTGCCGCCACGGCCGGCCCCACCCGTGGGTGGGCGTGCAGAACGGTTTGCGTGTTGCCTCTGGGTGTGCCGCCACGGCCGGCCCACCCGTGGGTGGGCGTGCAGAAGGGCCTGCGTGTTGCCTCTGGGTGTGCCGCCACGGCCGGCCCACCCGTGGGTGGGCGTGCAGAACTGTTTGCGTGTGCCACTGGGTGTGCCGCCACGGCCGGCCCACCCGTGGGTGGCGTGCAGAACTGTTTGCGGTTGCCTCTGGGTGTGCCGCCACGGCCGACCCACCCGTGGGTGGGCGTGCAGAACGGTTTGCGTTGCCTCTGGGTGTGCCGCCACGGCCGGCCCACCCGTGGGTGGGCGTGCAGAACTGTTTGCGTGTGCCACTGGGTGTGCCGCCACGGCCGGCCCACCCGTGGGTGGGCGTGCAGAACGGCCTGCGTGTTGCCTCTGGGTGTGCCGCCACGGCCGGCCCACCCGTGGGTGGGCGTGCAGAACTGTTTGCGTGTGCCACTGGGTGTGCCGCCACGGCCGGCCCACCCGTGGGTGGGCGTGCAGAAGGGCCTGCGGTTGCCTCTGGGTGTGCCGCCACGGCCGGCCCACCCGTGGGTGAGGCGTGCAGAAGGGCCTGCGTGTTGCCTCTGGGTGTGCCGCCACGGCCGGCCCACCCGTGGGTGGGCGTGCAGAACTGTTTGCGTGTGCCAATGGGTGTGCCGCCACGGCCGGCCCACCCGTGGGTGGCGTGCAGAACTGTATGCGTGTGCCTCTGGGTGTGCCGCCACGGCCGGCCCACCCGTGGGTGGGCGTGCAGAAGGGCCTGCGTGTTGCCTCTGGGTGTGCCGCCACGGCCGGCCACCCGTGGGTGGGCGTGCAGAACTGTTTGCGTGTGCCTCTGGGTGTGCCGCCACGGCCGGCCCCACCCGTGGGTGGGCGTGCAGAACGGTTTGCGTGTTGCCTCTGGGTGTGCCGCCACGGCCGGCCCACCCGTGGGTGAGCGTGCAGAACTGTTTGCGTGTGCCTCTGGGTGTGCCGCCACGGCCGGCCCACCCGTGGGTGGGCGTGCAGAAGAGCCTGCGTGTTGCCTCTGGGTGTGCCGCCACGGCCGGCCCACCCGTGGGTGGGCGTGCAGAACTGTTTGCGTGTGCCACTGGGTGTGCCGCCACGGCCGGCCCACCCGTGGGTGGGCGTGCAGAAGTGTTTGCGTGTGCCACTGGGTGTGCCGCCACGGCCGGCCCACCCGTGGGTGGGCGTGCAGAAAGTGCCTGCGTTGCCTCTGGGTGTGCCGCCACGGCCGGCCCCACCCGTGGGTGGGCGTGCAGAACTGTTTGCGTGTGCCAATGGGTGTGCCGCCACGGCCGGCCCACCCGTGGGTGGGCGTGCAGAAGTGTTTGCGTGTGCCTCTGGGTGTGCCGCCACGGCCGGCCCACCCGTGGGTGGGCGTGCAGAAGCTGCTTGCGTGTGCCACTGGGTGTGCCGCCACGGCCGGCCCACCCGTGGGTGGGCGTGCAGAAACTGTTTGCGTGTGCCTCTGGGTGTGCCGCCACGGCCGGCCCACCCGTGGGTGGCGTGCAGAAGCTGTTTGCGTGTGCCACTGGGTGTGCCGCCACGGCCGGCCCACCCGTGGGTGGGCGTGCAGAACTGTTTGCGTGTGCCAGTGGGTGTGCCGCCACGGCCGGCCCACCCGTGGGTGGGCGTGCAGAAGTGTTTGCGTGTGCCTCTGGGTGTGCCGCCACGGCCGGCCCACCCGTGGGTGGGGCGTGCAGAAGTGTTTGCGTGTTGCCTCTGGGTGTGCCGCCACGGCCGGCCCACCCGTGGGTGGGCGTGCAGAACTGTTTGCGTGTGCCACTGGGTGTGCCGCCACGGCCGGCCCACCCGTGGGTGGGCGTGCAGAACTGTTTGCGTGTGCCTCTGGGTGTGCCGCCACGGCCGGCCCACCCGTGGGTGGGCGTGCAGAACTGTTTGCGTGTGCCTCTGGGTGTGCCGCCACGGCCGGCCCACCCGTGGGTGGGCGTGCAGAAGAGTCTGCGTGAAGCCTCTGGGTGTGCCGCCACGGCCGGCCCACCCGTGGGTGGGCGTGCAGAACTGTTTGCGTGTGCCACTGGGTGTGCCGCCACGGCCGGCCCACCCGTGGGTGGGCGTGCAGAACTGTTTGCGTGTGCCTCTGGGTGTGCCGCCACGGCCGGCCCACCCGTGGAGTGGAGCGTGCAGAAGGGCCTGCGGTTGACTCTGGGTGTGCCGCCACGGCCGGCCCACCCGTGGGTGGGCGTGCAGAACTGTTTGCGTGTGCCACTGGGTGTGCCGCCACGGCCGGCCCACCCGTGGGTGGGCGTGCAGAAATGTCCTGCGGTTGCCTCTGGGTGTGCCGCCACGGCCGGCCCACCCGTGGGTGGGCGTGCAGAAGAGCCTGCGTGTTGCCTCTGGGTGTGCCGCCACGGCCGGCCCACCCGTGGGTGGGCGTGCAGAACTGTTTGCGTGTGCCACTGGGTGTGCCGCCACGGCCGGCCCACCCGTGGGTGGGCGTGCAGAAAGTGTTTGCGGTTGCCTCTGGGTGTGCCGCCACGGCCGGCCCACCCGTGGGTGGGCGTGCAGAACTGTTTGCGTGTGCCACTGGGTGTGCCGCCACGGCCGGCCCACCCGTGGGTGGGCGTGCAGAAGCTGTTTGCGTGTGCCTCTGGGTGTGCCGCCACGGCCGGCCCACCCGTGGGTGGGCGTGCAGAAGGGCCTGCGGTTGCCTCTGGGTGTGCCGCCACGGCCGGCCCACCCGTGGGTGGGCGTGCAGAAGTGCCTGCGTTTGCCTCTGGGTGTGCCGCCACGGCCGGCCCACCCGTGGAGTGGGCGTGCAGAACTGTCTGCGTGTGCCTCTGGGTGTGCCGCCACGGCCGGCCCACCCGTGGGTGGGCGTGCAGAAGGGTCTGCGGTTGCCTCTGGGTGTGCCGCCACGGCCGGCCCACCCGTGGGTGGGCGTGCAGAAGGGCCTGCGTGGTGCCTCTGGGTGTGCCGCCACGGCCGGCCCACCCGTGGGTGGGCGTGCAGAACTGTTTGCGTGTGCCTCTGGGTGTGCACGCCACGGCCGGCCCACCCGTGGGTGGGCGTGCAGAAGGGCCTGCGTGTGCCTCTGGGTGTGCCGCCACGGCCGGCCCACCCGTGAGTGGGCGTGCAGAAGGGCCTGCGGTTGCCTCTGGGTGTGCAGCCACGGCCGGCCCACCCGTGGGTGGGCGTGCAGAAGTGCCTGCGTGTGCCTCTGGGTGTGCCGCCACGGCCGGCCCACCCGTGGGTGGGCGTGCAGAACTGTTTGCGTGTGACACTGGATGTGCCGCCACGGACGGCCCACCCGTGGGTGGCCGTGCAGAACTGTTTGCGTGATCCACTGGGTGTGCCGCTCGGCCGGCCCACCCGTGGGTGGGCGTGCAGAACTGTTTGCGTGTGCCACTGGGTGTGCCGCCACGGCCGGCCCACCCGTGGGTGGGCGTGCAGAAGCTGTTTGCGTGTGCCTCTGGGTGTGCTGCTACGGCCGGCCCACCCGTGGCTGGCGTGCAGAACTGTTTGCGTGTGCCACTGGGTGTGCCGCCACGGCCGGCCCACCCGTGGGTGGGCGTGCAGAAGGAGCCTGCGGTTGCCTCTGGGTGTGCCGCCACGGCCGGCCCACCCGTGGGTGGGCGTGCAGAACTGTTTGCGTGTGCCTCTGGGTGTGCCGCTACGACCGGCCCACCCGTGGGTAGGCGTGCAGAACTGTTTGCGTGTGCCACTGGACGTGCCGCCACGGCCGGCCCACCCGTGGGTGGGCGTGCAGAACTGTTTGCGTGTGCCACTGGATGTGCCGCCACGGCCGGCCCACCCGTGATTGGGCGTGCAGAAGGGTTTGCGGTTGCCTCTGGATGTGCCGCCACGGCCGGCCCACCCGTGGGTGGGCGTGCAGAACTGTTTGCGTGTGCCACTGGGTGTGCCGCTACGGCCGGCCCACCCGTGGTTGGGCGTGCAGAAGGGCCTGGGGTTGCATCTGGGTGTGCCGCCACGGCCGGCCCACCCATGGGTGGGCGTGCAGAACTGTTTGCGTGTGCCTCTGGGTGTGCCGCTACGGCCGACCCACCCGTGGGTGGGCGTGCAGAAGGGCCTGCGTGGGGCTCTGTGTGTGCCGCCACGGCCGGCCCACCCGTGGGTGGGCGTGCAGAACTGTTTGCGTGTGCCACTGGGTGTGCCGTTACGGCCGGCCCACCCGTGGGTGGGCGTGCAGAACTGTTTGCGTGTTCCACTGGGTGTGCCGCCACGGCCGGCCCACCCGTGGGTGGGCGTGCAGAAGGGCCTGGGGTTGTTTAGGGGTGTGCCGCCACGGCCGGCCCACCCGTGGGTGGGCGTGCAGAAGTGCCTGCGTTTGCCTCTCGGTGTGCCGCCACGGCTGGCCCACCCGTGGGTGGGCGTGCAGAACTGTTTGCGTGTGCCACTGGGTGTGCCGCCACGGCCGGCCCACCCGTGGGTGGGCGTGCAGAACTGTTTGCGTGTGCCACTGGTTGTGCCGCCACGGCCGGCCCACCCGTGGGTGGGCGTGCAGAAGGGTTTGCGGTTGCCTCTGGGTGTGCCGCCACGGCCGGCCCACCCGTGGGTGGGCGTGCAGGAGGGCCTGCGGTTGCCTCTGTGTGTTCCGCCGCGCCCGGCCCACCCGTGGGTGGGCGTGCAGAAGTGCTTGCGTTTGCGAATGGCTGTGCCGCCACGGCCGGCCCACCCGTGGGTGGGCGTGCAGAAGGGCCTGCGGTTGCCTCTGGGTGCGCCGCCCCGGCCGGCCCACCCGTGGGTGGGTGTGCAGAATTGTTTGCGTGTGCCACTGGATGTGCCGCCACGGCCGGCCCACCCGTGGGTGGGCGTGAAGAAGAGCTTGCGTGTGCCACTGGGTGTGCAGCCAGGGCCGGCCCACCCGTGGGTGGGCGTGCAGAACTCTTTGCGTGTGACACTGGATGTGCCGCCCCGGACGGCCCACCCGTGGGTGGCCGTGCAGAACTGTTTGCGTGATCCACTGGGTGTGCAGCCACGGCCGGCCCACCCGTGGGTGGGCGTGCAGAACTGTTTGCGTGTGCCACTGGGTGTGCCGCCACGGCCGGCCCACACGTGGGTGGGCGTGCAGAACTGTTTGCGTGTGCCACTGGGTGTGCCATTACGGCCGGCCCACCCGTGGGTAGGCGTGCAGAACTGTTTGCGTGTGCCACTGGGTGTGCCGCCACGGCCGGCCCACCCGTGGTTGGGCGTGCAGAAGAGCTTGCGTGTGCCACTGGGTGTGCCGCCACGGTCGGCCCACCCGTGGGTGAGCGTGCAGAAGGGTTTGCGGTTGCCTCTGGGTGTGCCGCCACGGCCGGCCCACCAGTGGGTGAGCGTGCAGAACTGTTTGCGGTTGCCTCTGGGTGTGCCGCCACTGCCGGCCCACCCGTGGGTGGGCGTGCAGAAGGGTTTGCGGTTGCCTCTGGGTGTGCCTCCACGGCCGGCCCACCCGTGGGTGGGCGTGCAGAAGTGTTTGCCTGTGCCACTGGATGTGCCGCCACGGCCGGCCCACCCGTGGGTGGGCGTGCAGAACTGTTTGCGTGTGCCACTGGGTGTGCCGCCACGGCCGTCCCACCCGTGGGTGGGCGTGCAGAACTGTTTGCGGTTGCCTCTGGGTGTGCCGCCACGGCCGGCCCACCCGTGGGTGGGCGTGCAGAAGGGTTTGCGGTTGCCTCTGGGTGTGCCGCCACGGCCGGTCCACCCGTGGGTGGGCGTGCAGAAGGGTTTGCGGTAGCCTCTGGGTGTGCCGCCACGGCCGGTCCACCCGTGGGTGGGCGTGCAGAAGGGCCTGGGGTTGCCTCTGGGTGTGCCGCCACGGCGGGCCCACCCGTGGGTGGGCGTGCAGAACTGTTTGCGTGTGCCACTGGGTGTGCCGCTACGGCCCGCCCACCCGTGGGTGGGCGTGCAGAAGGGCCTGCAGTTGCCTCTGGGTGTGCCACCACGGCCGGCCCACCCGTGGGTGGGCGTGCAGAAGGGCCTGCATTTGCCTCTGGGTGTGCCGCCACGGCCGGCCCACCCGTGGATGGGCGTGCAGAACTGTTTGCGTGTGCCACTGGGTGTGCCGCCACGGCCGGCCCACCCGTGGGTGGGCGTGCAGAACTGTTTGCGGTTGCCTCTGGGTGTGCCGCCACGGCCGGCCCACCCGTGGGTGGGCGTGCAGGAGGGCCTGCGGTTGCCTCTGGGTGTTCCGCCACGGCCGGCCCACCCGTGGGTGGGCGTGCAGAAGTGTTTGCGTGTGCCTCAGGGTGTGCCGCCACGGCCGGCCCACCCGTGGGTGGGCGTGCAGAAGGGCCTGCGATATCCTCTGGGTGTGCCGCCACGACCGGCCCACCCGTGGGTGGGCGTGCAGAAGTGTTTGCGTGTGCCACTGGGTGTGCCGCCACGGCCGGCTCACCCGTAGGTGGGCGTGCAGAACTGTTTGCGTGTGCCTCTGGGTGTGCCGCCACGGCCGGCCCACCCGTGGGTGGGCGTGCAGAAGGGTTTGCAGTTGCCTCTGGGTGTGCCGCCACGGCCGGCCCACCCATGGGTGAGCGTGCAGAAGGGTTTGCGGTTGCCTCTGGGTGTGCCGCCACGGCCGGCCCACCCGTGGGTGGGCGTGCAGAAGGGCCTGCGGTTGGCTCTGGGTGCGCCGCCACGGCCGGCCCACCCGTGGGTGGGCGTGCAGAAGGGCCTGGTGTTGCCTCTGGGTGTGCCGCCACGGCCGGCCCACCCGTGGGTGGGCGTGCAAAACTGTTGGCGTGATGCACTGGATGTGCCGCCACGGCCGGCCCACCCGTGGGTGGGCGTGCAGAACTCTTTGCGTGTGCCACTGGATGTGCCGCCACGGCCGGCCCACCCGTGGGTGCGCGTGAAGAAGGGCCTCCGGTTGCCTCTGGGTGTGCCGCCACGGCCGGCCCACCCGTGGGTGGGCGTGCAGAAGTGCCTGCGTTTTCCTCTGGGTGTGCCGCCACGGCCGGCCCACCCGTGGGTGGGCGTGCAGAAGTGCCTGCGTTTGCCTCTGGGTGTGCCGCCACGGCCGGCCCACCCGTGGGTGGGCGTGCAGAAGTGCCTGCGTTTTCCTCTGGGTGTGCCGCCACGGCCGGCCCACCCGTGGGTGGGCGTGCAGAACTGTTTGCGTGTGCCACTGGATGTGCCGCCACGGCCGGCCCACCCGTGGGTGGGCGTGCAGAAGGGTTTGCAGTTGCCTCTGGGTGTGCCGCCACGGCCGGCCCACCCGTGGAGTGGGCGTGCAGAACTGTTTCGCGTGAGCCACTTGATGTGCCGCCCCGGACGACCCACCCGATGGGCGGCCGATGCAGAACTGTTGCGTGATCCACTGGGTGTGCCGCCACGGCCGGCCCACCCGTGGGTGGGCGTGCAGAACTGTTTGCGTGTGCCAATGGGTGTGCCGCCACGGCCGGCCCACCCGTGGGTGGGCGTGCAGAAGGGCCTGGGGTTGCCTCTGGGTGTGCCGCCACGGCCGGCCCAGCCGTGGGTGGGCGTGCAGAACTGTTTGCGTGTGCCACTGGGTGTTCCGCTACGGCCGGCCCACCCGTGGGTGGGCGTGCAGAACTGTTTGCGTGTGCCACTGGGTGTGCCGCCACGGCCGGCCCACCCGTGGGTGGGCGTGCAGAACTGTTTGCGTGTGCCACTGGATGTGCCGCCACGGCTGGCCCACCCGTGGGTGTGCGTGCAGAACTGTTTGCGGTTGCATCTGGGTGTGCCGCCACGGCCGGCCCTCCCGTGGGTGGGCGTGCAGAATTGTTTGCGTGTGCCTCTGGGTGTGCCTCTACGGCCGGCCCACCCGTGGGTGGGCGTGCAGAAGGGCCTGCGTGGGGCTCTGTGTGTGCCACCACGGCCGGCCCACCCGTGGGTGGGCGTGCAGAAAGGTTTGCGGTTGCCTCTGGGTGTGCCGCCACGGCCGGCCCACCCGTGGGTGGGCGTGCAGAACAGTTTGCGTGTGCCACTGGGTGTGCCGTTACGGCCGGCCCACCCGTGGGTGGGCGTGCAGAACTGTTTGCGTGTTCCACTGGGTGTGCCGCCACGGCCGGCCCACCCGTGGGTGGGCGTGCAGAAGTGCCTGCGTTTGCCTCTGGGTGTGCCGCCACGGCCGGCCCACCCGTGGGTGGGCGTGCAGAACTGTTTGCGTGTGCCACTGGGAGTGCCGCTACGGCCGGCCCACCCGTGGGTGGGCGTGCAGAAGGGTTTGCGGTTGCCTCTGGGTGTGCCGCCACGGCCGGCCCACCCGTGGGTGGGCGTGCAGAACTGTTTGCGTGTGCCACTGGGTGTGCCGCCACGGCCGGCCCACCCGTGGGTGGGCGTGCAGAAGGGTTTGCGTTTTGCCTCTGGGTGTGCCGCCACGGCCGGCCCACCCGTGGGTGGGCGTGCAGAACTGTTTGCGTGTGCCTCATGGTGTGCCGCCACGGCCGGCCCACCCGTGGGTGGGCTGCAGAGGAGGCCTGCGGTTGCCTCTGGGTGTGCCGCCACGGCCGGCCGAACCGTGGGTGGGCGTGCAGAAGGGCCTGGGGTTGCCTCTGGGTGTGCCGCCACGGCCGGCCCAGCCGTGGGTGAGCGTGCAGAAGTGCCTGCCTTTGCCTCTGGGTGTGCCGCCACGGCCGGCCCACCCGTGGGTGGGCGTGCAGAACTGTTTGCGTGTGCCTCTGGGTGTGCCGCCACTGCCGTCCCACCCGTGTTAGGGCGTGCAGAAGGGCCTGCGTGGGGCTCTGTGTGTGCCGCCACGGCCGGCGCACCCGTGGGTGGGCGTGAAGAACTGTTTGCGTGTGCCACTGGATGTGCCGCCACGGCCGGCCAACCCGTGGGTAGGCGTGCAGAAAGGTTTGCAATTGCCTCTGGGTGTGCCGCCACGGCCGGCCCACCCGTGGGTGGGCGTCCAGAATGGCCTGCAGTTGCCTCCGGGTGTGCCGCCACGGCCGGCCCACCCGTGGGTGGGCGTGCAGAAGTGTTTGCGTGTGCCACTGGGTGTGCCGCCACGGCCGGCCCACCGGTGGGTGGGCGTGCAGAACTGTTTGCGTGTGCCACTGGGTGTGCCGCCACGGCCGGTTTACCCGTGGGTGGGCGTGCAGAAGGGCCTGCGGTATCCTCTGGGTGTGCCGCCACGGCCGGCCCACGCGTAGGTGGGCGTGCAGAAGTGTTTGCGTGTGCCACTGGGTGTGCCGCCACGGCCGGCCCACCCGTGGGTGGACGTGCAGAAGGGTTTGCGGTAGCCTCTGGGTGTGCCGCCACGGCCGGCCCACCCGTGGGTGGGCGTGCAGAAGGGCCTGGGGTTGCCTCTGGGTGTGCCGCCACGGCCGGCCCACAGGTGGGTAGGCGTGCAGAACTGTTTGCGTGTGCCTCTGGGTGTGCCGCCACGGCCGGCCCACCCGTGGGCGGGCGTGAAGAAGAGCCTGCGTGCGGCTCTGTGTGTGCCGCCACGGCCGGCCCACCCGTGGGTGGGCGTGCAGAAGGGTTTGCGGTTGCCTCTGAGTGTGCCGCCACGGCCGGCCCACCCGTGGGTGGGCGTGCAGAACAGTTTGCGTGTGCCACTGGGTGTGCCGTTACGGCCGGCCCACCCGTGGGTGGGCGTGCAGAACAGTTTGCGTGTGCCACTGGGTGTGCCGCCACGGCCGGCCCACCCGTGGGTGGGCGTGCAGAAGGGCCTGGGGTTGTTTATGGGTGTGCCGCCACGGCCGGCCCACCCGTGGGTGGGCGTGCAGGAGGGCCTGCGGTTGCCTCTGGGTGTTCCGCCACGGCCGGCCCACCCGTGGGTGGGCGTGCAGAACTGTTTGCGTGTGCCACTGGGTGTGCCGCCACGGCCGGCCCACCCGTGGGTGGGCGTGCAGAAGTGTTTGCGTGTGCCACTGGGTGTGCCGCCACGGCCGGCCCACCCGTGGGTGGGCGTGCAGAAGTGCTTGCGGTGTGCCTCTGGGTGTGCCGCCACGGCCGGCCCACCCGTGGGTGGGCGTGCAGAAGTGCCTGCGTGTTGCCTCTGGCTGTGCCGCCACGGCCGGCCCACCCGTGGGTGGGCGTGCAGAACTGTTTGCGTGTGCCACTGGGTGTGCCGCCACGGCCGGCCCACCCGTGGGTGGGCGTGCAGAACTGTTTGCGTGTGCCACTGGGTGTGCCGCCACGGCCGGCCCACCCGTGGGTGGGCGTGCAGAAGGGTTTGCAGTTGCCTCTGGGTGTGCCGCCACGGCCGGCCCACCCGTGGGTGGGCGTGCAGAACTGTTTGCGTGTGCCACTGTGTGTGCCGCCACGGCCGGCCCACCCGTGGGTGGGCGTGCAGAAGGGTTTGCCGTTGCCCCTGGGTGTGCCGCCACGGCCGGCCCACCCGTGGGTGAACGTGCAGAAGGGTTTGCGGTTGCCTCTGGGTGTGCCGCCACGGCCGGCCCACCCGTGGGTGGGCGTGCAGAACTGTTTGCGTGTGCCACTGGATGCGCAGCCACGGCCGGCCCACCCGTGGGTGGGCGTGCAGAAGGGCCTGGGGTTGCCACTGGGTGTGCCGCCACGGCCGGCCCACCCGTGGGTAGGCGTGCAGAACTGTTTGCGTGTGCCACTGGGTGTGCCGCCACGGCCGGCCCACCCGTGGGTGGGCGTGCAGAAGGGCCTGGGGTTGCCTCTGGGTGTGCCGCCACGGCCGGCCCACCCGTGGGTGGGCGTGCAGAAGTGCCTGCGGTTGGCTCTGGGTGTGCCGCCCCGGCCGGCCCACCCGTGGGTGGGCCTGCAGAACTGTGTGCGTCTGCCTCTGGGTGTGCCGCCACGGCCGGCCCACCCGTGGGTGGGCGTGCAAAAATGTTGGCGTGATGCACTGGATGTGCCGCCACGGCCGGCCCACCCGTGGGTGGGCGTGCAGAAGGGCCTGCGTGTGCCACTGGATGTGCCGCCACGGCCGGCCCACCCGTGGGTGCGCGTGAAGAAGGGCCTGCGGTTGCCTCTGGGTGTGCCGCCACGGCCGGCCCACCCGTGGGTGGGCGTGCAGAAGTGCCTGCGTTTTCCTCTGGGTGTGCCGCCACGGCCGGCCCACCCGTGGGTGGGCGTGCAGAACTGTTTGCGTGTGCCACTGGATGTGCCGCCACGGCCGGCCCACCCGTGGGTGGGCGTGCAGAAGGGTTTGCAGTTGCCTCTGGGTGTGCCGCCACGGCCGGCCCACCCGTGGGTGGGCGTGCAGAACTGTTTGCGTGTGCCACTTGATGTGCCGCCCCGGACGGCCCACCCGTGGGCGGCCGTGCAGAACTGTTTGCGTGATCCACTGGGTGTGCCGCCACGGCCGGCCCACCCGTGGGTGGGCGTGCAGTACTGTTTGCGTGTGCCACTGGGTGTGCCGCCACGGCCGGCCCACCCGTGGGTGGGCGTGCAGAAGGGCCTGGGGTTGCGTCTGGGTGTGCCGCCACGGCCGGCCCCGCCGTGGGTGGGCGTGCAGAACTGTTTGCGTGTGCCACTGCGTGTGCCGCCACGGCCGGCCCACCCGTGGGTGGGCGTGCAGAATTGTTTGCGTCTGCCACTGGGTGTGCCGCCACGGCCGGCCGACCCGTGGGTGGGCGTGCAGAAGGGCCTGCAGTTGCCTCTAGGTGTGCCGCCACGGCCGGCCCACCCGTGGGTGGGCGTGCAGAACTGTTTGCGTGTGCCACTGGATGTGCCGCCACGGCCGGCCCACCCGTGGGTGGGCGTGCAGAACTGTTTGCGTGTGCCTCTGGGTGTGCCGCCACGGCCGGCCCACCCGTGGGTGGGCGTGCAGAAGGGTTTGCGGTAGCCTCTGGGTGTGCCGCCACGGCCGGCCCACCCGTGGGTGGGCGTGCAGAAGGGCCTGGGGTTGCCTCTGGGTGTGCCGCCACGGCCGGCCCACAGGTGGGTAGGCGTGCAGAACTGTTTGCGTGTGCCTCTGGGTGTGCCGCCACGGCCGGCCCACCCGTGGGCGGGCGTGCAGAAGGGCCTGCGTGCGGCTCTGTGTGTGCCGCCACGGCCGGCCCACCCGTGGGTGGGCGTGCAGAAGTGCCTGCGTTTGCCTCTGGATGTGCCGCCACGGCCGGCCCACCCGTGGGTGGGCGTGCAGAACAGTTTGCGTGTGCCACTGGGTGTGCCGTTACGGCCGGCCCACCCGTGGGTGGGCGTGCAGAACAGTTTGCGTGTGCCACTGGGTGTGCCGCCACGGCCGGCCCACCCGTGGGTGGGGCGTGCAGAAGGGCCTGGGATTGACTCTGGGTGTGCCGCCACGGCCGGCCCACCCGTGGAGTGGGCGTGCAGGGAGGGCCTGCGGTTGCCTCTGGGTGTTCGCCACGGCCGGCCCACCCGTGGGTGGGGCGTGCCGAACTGTTTGCGTGTGCCACTGGGTGTGCCGCCACGGCCGGCCCACCCGTGGGTGAGCGTGCAGAAGTGTTTGCGGTAGCCTCTGGGTGTGCCGCCACGGCCGGCCCCACCCGTGGGTGGGGCGTGCAGAGGTGCCTGCGTTTGCCTCTGTGTGTGCCGCCACGGCCGGCCCACCCGTGGGTGGGCGTGCAGAACTGTTTGCGTGTGCCACTGGGTGTGCCGCCACGGCCGGCCCACCCGTGGGTGGGCGTGCAGAACTGTTTGCGTGTGCCACTGGGTGTGCCGCCACGGCCGGCCCACCCGTGGGTGGGCGTGCAGAAGGGCCTGGGGTTGCCTCTGGGTGTGCCGCCACGGCCGGCCCACCCGTGGGTGGGCGTGCAGAAGTGCCTGCGGTTGGCTCTGGGTGTGCCGCCACGGCCGGCCCACCCGTGGGTGGGCCTGCAGAACTGTGTGCGTCTGCCTCTGGGTGTGCCGCCACGGCCGGCCCACCCGTGGGTGGGCGTGCAAAAATGTTGGCGTGATGCACCGGATGTGCCGCCACGGCCGGCCCACCCGTGGGTGGGCGTGCAGAAGGGCCTGCGTGTGCCACTGGATGTGCCGCCACGGCCGGCCCACCCGTGGAGTGCTTGGCGTGAAGAAGGGCCTGCGTGTGCCTCTGGGTGTGCCGCCACGGCCGGCCCACCCGTGGGTGGGCGTGCAGAAGTGCCTGCGTTTTCCTCTGGGTGTGCCGCCACGGCCGGCCCACCCGTGGGTGGGCGTGCAGAACTGTTTGCGTGTGCCACTGGATGTGCCGCCACGGCCGGCCCACCCGTGGGTGGGCGTGCAGAAGGGTTTGCGGTTGCCTCTGGGTGTGCCGCCACGGCCGGCCCACCCGTGGGTGGGCGTGCAGAACTGTTTGCGTGTGCCACTTGATGTGCCGCCCCGGACGGCCCACCCGTGGGCGGCCGTGCAGAACTGTTTGCGTGATCCACTGGGTGTGCCGCCACGGCCGGCCCACCCGTGGGTGGGCGTGCAGAACTGTTTGCGTGTGCCACTGGGTGTGCCGCCACGGCCGGCCCACCCGTGGGTGGGGGCGTGCAAGAAGGAGCCTGGGGTTGCGTCTGGGTGTGCCGCCACGGCCGGCCCCGCCGTGGTGGGCGTGCAGAACTGTTTGCGTGTGCCACTGCGTGTGCCGCCACGGCCGGCCCACCCGTGGGTGGGCGTGCAGAACTGTTTGCGTCTGCCACTGGGTGTGCCGCCACGGCCGGCCGACCCGTGGGTGGGGCGTACAGAAAGGGCCTGCAGTTGCCTCTAGGTGTGCCGCCACGGCCGGCCCACCCGTGGGTGGGCGTGCAGAACTGTTTGCGTGTGCCACTGGATGTTCGGCCACGGCCGGCCCACCACGTGGGTGGGGCGTGCAGAAACTGTTCTGCGTGTGCCTCTGGGTGTGCCGCCACGGCCGGCCCACCCGTGGGTGGAGCGTGCAGAAGGGTTTGCGTGTAGCCTCTGGGTGTGCCGCCACGGCCGGCCCACCCGTGGGTGGGCGTGCAGAAGAAGCCTGGGGTTGCCTCTGGGTGTGCCGCCACGGCCGGCCCACAGGTGGGTAGGCGTGCAGAACTGTTTGCGTGTGCCTCTGGGTGTGCCGCCACGGCCGGCCCACCCGTGGGCGAGGCGTGCAGAAGGGCCTGCGTGTGCCTCTGGGTGTGCCGCCACGGCCGGCCCACCCGTGGGTGGGCGTGCAGAAGTGCCTGCGTTTGCCTCTGGATGTGCCGCCACGGCCGGCCCACCCGTGGGTGGGGCGTGCAGAAGGGCCTGGGATTGTTTATGGGTGTGCCGCCACGGCCGGCCCACCCGTGGAGTGGGCGTGCAGGAGGGCCTGCGGTTGCCTCTGGGTGTTCTCGCCACGGCCGGCCCACCCGTGGGTGGGCGTGCCGAACTGTTTGCGTGTGCCACTGGGTGTGCCGCCACGGCCGGCCCACCCGTGGGTGAGCGTGCAGAAGTGTTTGCGGTAGCCTCTGGGTGTGCCGCCACGGCCGGCTTACCCGTGGGTGGGCGTGCAGAGGTGCCTGCGTTTGCCTCTGTGTGTGCCGCCACGGCCGGCCCACCCGTGGGTGGGCGTGCAGAACTGTTTGCGTGTGCCACTGGGTGTGCCACCACGGCCGGCCCACCCGTGGGTGGGCGTACAGAACTGTTTGCGTGTGCCACTGGGTGTGCCGCCACGGCCGGCCCACCCGTGGGTGGGCGTGCAGAAGGGTTTGCAGTTGCCTCTGGGTGTGCCGCCACGGCCGGCCCACCCGTGGGTAGGCGTGCAGAACTGTTTGCGTGTGCCTCTGGGTGTGCCGCCACGGCCGGCCCACCCGTGGGTGGGCGTGCAGAAGGGTTTGCGGTAGCCTCTGGGTGTGCCGCCACGGCCGGCCCACCCGTGGGTGGGGCGTGCAGAAGGGCCTGGGTTTGCCTCTGGGTGTGCCGCCACGGCCGGCCCACAGGTGGGTAGGCGTGCAGAACTGTTTGCGTGTGCCACTGGGTGTGCCGCCACGGCCGGCCCACCCGTGGGCGGGCGTGCAGAAGGGCCTGCGTGCGGCTCTGTGTGTGCCGCCACGGCCGGCCCACCCGTGGGTGGGCGTGCAGAAGTGCCTGCGTTTGCCTCTGGATGTGCCGCCACGGCCGGCCCACCCGTATGTGGGCGTGCAGAACAGTTTGCGTGTGCCACTGGGTGTGCCGTTAAGGCCGTCCCACCCGTGGGTGGGCGTGCAGAACAGTTTGCGTGTGCCACTGGGTGTGCCGCCACGGCCGGCCCACCCGTGGGTGGGCGTGAAGAAGGGCCTGGGATTGTTTATGGGTGTGCCGCCACGGCCGGCCCACCCGTGGGTGGGCGTGCAGAAGGGCCTGGGGTTGCCTCTGGGTGTGCGGCCACGGCCGGCCCACCCGTGGGTAGGCGTGCAGAACTGTTTGCGTGTGCCACTGGGTGTGCCGCCACGGCCGGCTCACCCGTGGGTGGGCGTGCAGAAGGGCCTGGGGTTGCCTCTGGGTGTGCCGCCACGGCCGGCCCACCCGTGGGTGGGCGTGCAGGAGGGCCTGCGGTTGCCTCTGGGTGTGCCGCCACGGCCGGCCCACCCGTGGGTGGGCGTGCAGAAGGGCCTGGGGTTGCCTCGGGGTGTGCCGCCACGGCCGGCCCACCCGTTGGTGGGCCTGCAGAACTGTGTGCGTCTGCCTCTGGGTGTGCCGCCACGGCCGGCCCACCCGTGGGTGGGCGTGCAGAACTCTTTGCGTGTGCCACTGGATGTGCCGCCACGGCCGGCCCACCCGTGGGTGCGCGTGCAGAAGGGCCTGCGGTTGCCTCTGGGTGTGCCGCCACGGCCGGCCCACCCGTGGGTGGGCGTGCAGAAGTGCCTGCGTTTTCCTCTGGGTGTGCCGCCACGGCCGGCCCACCCGTGGGTGGGCGTGCAGAACTGTTTGCGTGTGCCACTGGATGTGCCGCCACGGCCGGCCCACCCGTGGGTGCGCGTGCAGAAGGGCCTGCTGTTGCCTCTGGGTGTGCCGCCACGGCCGGCCCACCCGTGGGTGGGCGTGCAGAACTGTTTGCGTGTGCCACTGTGTGTGCCGCCACGGCCGGCCCACCCGTGGGTGGGCGTGCAGAAGGGTTTGCCGTTGCCTCTGGGTGTGCCGCCACGGCCGGCCCACCCGTGGGTGAACGTGCAGAAGGGTTTGCGGTTGCCTCTGGGTGTGCCGCCACGGCCGGCCCACCCGTGGGTGGGCGTGCAGAACTGTTTGCGTGTGCCACTGGATGCGCAGCCACGGCCGGCCCACCCGTGGGTAGGCGTGCAGAAGGGCCTGGGGTTGCCTCTGGGTGTGCCGCCACGGCCGGCCCACCCGTGGGTAGGCGTGCAGAACTGTTTGCGTGTGCCACTGGGTGTGCCGCCACGGCCGGCCCACCCGTGGGTGGGCGTGGAGAAGGGCCTGGGTTTGCCTCTGGGTGTGCCGCCACGGCCGGCCCACCCGTGGGTGGGCGTGCAGAAGGGTCTGTGGTTGCCTCTGGGTGTGCCGCCACGGCCACCGTGGGTGGGCCTGCAGAACTGTGTGCGTGTGCCACTTGATGTGCCGCCCCGGGCGGCCCACCCGTGGGCGGCCGTGCAGAACTGTTTGCGTGATCCACTGGGTGTGCCGCCACGGCCGGCCCACCCGTGGGTGGGCGTGCAGAACTGTTTGCGTGTGCCACTGCGTGTGCCGCCACGGCCGGCCCACCCGTGGGTGGGCGTGCAGAACTGTTTGCGTGTGCCTCAGGGTGTGCCGCCACGGCCGGCCGACCCGTGGGTGGGCGTGCAGAAGGGCCTGCAGTTGCCTCTAGGTGTGCCGCCACGGCCGGCCCACCCGTGGGTGGGCGTGCAGAACTGTTTGCGTGTGCCACTGGATGTTCCCCACGGCCGGCCCACCCGTGGGTGGGCGTGCAGAACTGTTTGCGTGTGCCTCTGGGTGTGCCGCCACGGCCGGCCCACCCGTGCGTGGGCGTGCAGAACTGTTTGCGTGTGCCACTGGGTGTGCCGCCACGGCCGGCCCACCCGTGGGTGGGCGTGCAGAAGGGTTTGCGGTTGCCTCTGGCTGTGCCTCCACGGCCGGCCCACCCGTGGGTGGGCGTGCAGAACTGTTTGCGTGTGCCACTGGATGTGCCGCCACGGCCGGCCCACCCGTGGGTGGGCGTGCAGAAGGGCCTGGGGTTGCCTCTGGGTGTGCCGCCACGGCCGGCCCACCCGTGGGTGGGCGAGCAGAAGTGCCTGCGTTTGCCTCTGGGTGTGCCGCCACGACCGGCCCACCCGTGGGTGGGCGTGCAGAACTGTTTGCGTGTGCCACTGGATGTGCCGCGACGGCCCGCTCACCCGTGGGTGGGCGTGCAGAACTGTTTGCGGTTGCCTCTGGGTGTGCCGCCACGGCCGGCCCACCCGTGGGTGGGCGTGCAGAAGGGTTTGCGGTTGCTTCTGGGTGTGCCTCCACGGCCGGCCAACCGGGGGTGGGCGTGCAGAAGGGTCTGCGTGGGGTCTGTGTGTGCCGCCACGGCCGGCCCACCCGTGGGTGGGCGTGCAGAACTGTTTGCGTGTGCCACTGGGTGTGCCGCTACGGCCGGCCCACCCGTGGGTGGGCGTGCAGAACTGTTTGCGTGTGCCACTGGATGTGCCGCCACGGCCGGCCAACCCGTGGGTAGGCGTGCAGAAAGGTTTGCAATTGCCTCTGGGTGTGCCGCCACGGCCGGCCCACGCGTGGGTGGGCGTGCAGAAGTGCCTGCGTTTGCCTCTGGGTGTGCCGCCACGGCCGGCCCACGCGTGGGTGGGCGTGCAGAAGGGCCTGCGTGTGCCAGTGGGTGCGCCGCCACGGACGGCCCACCCGAGGGTGGGCGTGCAGAAGGGCCTGCGGTTGCCTCTGGGTGTGCCGCCACGGCCGGCCCACCCGTGGGTGGGCGTGCAGAACTGTTTGCGTGTGCCTCTGGGTGTGCCGCCACGGCCGGCCCACCCGTGGGTGGGCGTGCAGAACTGTTTGCGTGTGCCTCTGGGTGTGCCGCCACGGCCGGCCCACCCGTGGGTGGGCGTGCAGAACTGTTTTCGTGTGCCTCTGGGTGTGCCGCCACGGCCGGCCCACCCGTGGGTGGCCGTGCAGAACTGTTTGCGTGTGCCTCTGGGTGTGCACCCACGGCCGGCCCACCCGTGGGTGGGGCGTGCAGAAGCGGCCTGCGTGTGCCTCTGGGTGTGCCGCCACGGCCGGCCCACCCGTGGGTGGGGCGTGCAGAAGGGCCTGCGGTTGCCTCTGGGTGTGCGGCCACGGCCGGCCCACCCGTGGGTGAAGCCGTGCAGAACTGTTTGCGTGTGCCACTGGGTGTGCCGCCACGGCCGGCGCACCCGTGGGTGGGCGTGCAGAAGGGTTTGCGGTTGCCTCTGGGTGTGCCGCCACGGCCGGCCCACCCGTGGGTGGGCGTGCAGAAGGGCCTGCGTGTGCCTCTGGGTGTGCCGCCACGGCCGGCCCACCCGTGGGTGGGCGTGCAGAACTGTTTGCGTGTGCCACTGGGTGTGCCGCCACGGCCGGCCCATTCCTGGGTGGGCGTGCAGAAAGGCCTGGGGTTGCCTCTGGGTGTGCTGCCACGGCCGGCTCACCCGTGGCTGGCGTGCAGAACTCTTTGCGTGTGCCACTGAGTGTGCCGCCACGGCCGGCCCACCCGTGGGTGGGCGTGCAGAACTGTTTGCATGTGCCACTGGGTGTGCAGCCACGGCCGGCCCACCCGTGGGTGGGCGTGCAGAAGTGCCTGCGTTTGCCTCTGGGTGTGCCGCCACGGCCGGCCCACCCGTGGGTGGGCGTGCAGAACTGTTTGCATGTGCCACTGGGTGTGCCGCCACGGCCGGCCCACCCGTGGGTGGGCGTGCAGAAGTGTTTGCGTGTGCCACTGGGTGTGCCGCCACGGCCGGCCCACCCGTGGGTGGGCGTGCAGAAGGGCCGGCAGTTGCCTCTGGGTGTTCCGCCACGGCCGGCCGCCCGTGGGTGGGCGTGCAGAAGGGCCTGCGGTTGCCTCTGGGTGTGCCGCCACGGCCGGCCCACCTGTGGGTGGGCGTGCAGAAGGGCCTGCGTTTGCCTCTGGGTGTGCCGCGACGGCCGGCCCACCCGTGGGTGGGCGTGCAGAACTGTTTGCGTGTGCCACTGGGTGTGCCGCTACGGCCGGCCCACCCGTGGGTGGGCGTGCAGAACTGTTTGCGTGTGCCACTGGGTGTGCCGCCACGGCCGGCCCACCCGTGGGTGGGCGTGCAGAAGGGTTTGCGGTTGCCTCTGGGTGTGCCGCCACGGCCGGCCCACCCGTGGGTGGGCGTGCAGAACTGTTTGCGTGTGCCACTGGGTGTGCCGCCACAACCGACCCACCCGTGGGTGGGCGTGCAGAACTGTTTGCGTGTGCCACTGGGTGTGCAGCCACGGCCGGCCCACCCGTGGGTGGGCGTGCAGAACTGTATGCGTGATCCACTGGGTGTGCTGCCACCGCCGGCTCACCCGTGGCTGGCGTGCAGAACTCTTTGCGTGTGCCACTAAGTGTGCCGCAACGGCCGGCCCACCCGTGGGTGGGCGTGCAGAACTGTTTGCATGTGCCACTGGGTGTGCCGCCACGGCCGGCCCACCCGTGGGTGGGCGTGCAGAACTGTTTGCGTGTGCCTCTGGGTGTGCCGCCACGGCCGGCCCACCCGTGGGTGGGCGTGCAGAAGGGCCTGCGTGAAGCTCTGTGTGTGCCGCCACGGCCGGCCCACCCGTGGGTTGGCGTGCAGAACTGTTTGCGTGTGCCACTGGGTGTGCCGCCACGGCCGGCCCACCCGTGGGTGGTCGTGCAGAACTGTTTGCGGTTGCCTCTGGGTGTGCCGCCACGGCCGGCCCACCCGTGGGTGGGCGTGCAGAAGGGCCGGCAGTTGCCTCTGGGTGTGCCGCCACGGCCGGCCGCCCGTGGGTGGGCGTGCAGAACTGTTTGCGTGTGCCTCTGGGTGTGCCGCTACGGCCGGCCCACCCGTGGGTGGGCGTGCAGAAGGGCATGCGTGGGGCTCTGTGTGTGCCGCCACGGCCGCCCACCCGTGGGTGGGCGTGCAGAACTGTTTGCGTGTGCCACTGGATGTGCCGCCACGGCCGGCTCACCCGTGGGTGGGCGTGCAGAACTGTTTGCGTGTGCCACTGGGTGTGCCGCCACAACCGGCCCACCCGTGGGTGGGCGTGCAGAACTGTTTACGTGTGCCACTGGATGTGCCGCCACGGCCGGCCCACCCGTGGGTGGGCGTACAGAATGGCCTGCAGTTGCCTCCGGGTGTGCCGCCACGGCCGGCCCACCCGTGGGTGGGCGTGCAGAAGTGTTTGCGTGTGCCACTGGGTGTGCCGCCACGGCCGGCCCACCCGTGGGTGGGCGTGCAGAAGTGCTTGCGTGTGCCACTGGGTGTGCCGCCACGGCCGGCCCACCCGTGGGTGGGCGTGCAGAAGGGCCTGGGGTTGCCTCTGGGTGTGCCGCCACGGCCGGCCCACCCGTAGGTGGGCGTGCAGAACTGTTTGCGTGTGCCTCTGGGTGTGCCGCCACGGCCGGCCCACCCGTGGGCGGGCGTGCAGAAGGGCCTGCGTGCGGCTCTGTGTGTGCCGCCACGGCCGGCCCACCCGTGGGTGGGCGTGCAGAAGTGCCTGCGTTTGCCTCTGGATGTGCCGCCACGGCCGGCCCACCCGTGGGTGGGAGTGCAGAACTGTTTGCGTGTGCCACTGGGTGTGCCGTTACGGCCGGCCCACCCGTGGGTGGGCGTGCAGAACAGTTTGCGTGTGCCACTGGGTGTGCCGCCACGGCCGGCCCACCCGTGGGTGGGCGTGCAGAAGGGCCTGGGGTTGTTTATGGGTGTGCCGCCACGGCCGGCCCACCCGTGGGTGGGCGTGCAGAAGGGCCTGGGGTTGTTTATGGGTGTGCCGCCACGGCCGGCCCACCCGTGGGTCGGCGTGCAGAACTGTTTGCGTGTGCCACTGGGTGTGCCGCCACGGCCGGCCCACCCGTGGGTGGGCGTGCAGAAGGTTTTGCGGTTGCCTCTGGGTGTGCCGCCACGGCCGGCCCACCCGTGGGTGGGCGTGCAGGAGGGCCTGCGGTTGCCTCTGGGTGTTCCGCCACGGCCGGCCCACCCGTGGGTGGGCGTGCAGGAGGGCCTGCGGTTGCCTCTGGGTGTGCCGCCACGGCCGGCTTACCCGTGGGTGGGCGTGCAGAGGTGCCTGCGTTTGCCTCTGTGTGTGCCGCCACGGCCGGCCCACCCGTGGGTGGGCGTGCAGAACTGTTTGCGTGTGCCACTGGGTGTGCCGCCACGGCCGGCCCACCCGTGGGTGGGCGTGCAGAACAGTTTGCGTGTGCCACTGGGTGTGCCAGCCACGGCCGGCCCACCCGTGGGTGGGCGTGCAGAACTGTTTGCGTGTGCCACTGGGTGTGCCGCCACGGCCGGCCCACCCGTGGGTGGGCGTGCAGAAGTGCCTGCGTTTGCCTCTGGGTGTGCCGCCACGGCCGGCCCACCCGTGGGTGGGCGTGCAGAAGGGTTTGCCGTTGCCTCTGGGTGTGCCGCCACGGCCGGCCCACCCGTGGGTGAACGTGCAGAAGGGTTTGCGGTTGCCTCTGGGTGTGCCGCCACGGCCGGCCCACCCGTGGGTGGGCGTGCAGAACTGTTTGCGTGTGCCACTGGATGTGCAGCCACGGCCGGCCCACCCGTGGGTGGGCGTGCAGAAGGGCCTGGGGTTGCCTCTGGGTGTGCCGCCACGGCCGGCCCACCCGTGGGTGGGCGTGCAGAACTGTTTGCGTGTGCCACTGGGTGTGCCGCCACGGCCGGCCCACCCGTGGGTGGGCGTGCAGAAGGGCCTGCGTGTGGCTCTAAGTGTGCCGCCACGGCCGGCCCACCCGTGGGTGGGCGTGCAAATGGGCCTGCGTGTGCCTCTGGGTGTGCCGCCACGGCCGGCCCACCCGTGGGTGGGCGTGCAGAAGCGCTTGCGTTTGCCTCTGGTTGTGCCGCCACGGCCGGCCCACCCGTGGGTGGGCGTGAAGAACTGTTTGCGTGTGCCACTGGATGTGCCGCCACGGCCGGCCCACTCGTGGGTATGCGTGCAGAACTGTTTGCGTGATCCACTAGGTGTGCCGCCACGGCCGGTCCACCCGTGGGTGGGCGTGCAGAAGGGTTTGCGGTTGCCTCTGGGTGTGCCGCCACGGCCGGCCCACCCGTGGGTGGGCGTGCAGAAGAGCTTGCGTGTGCCATTGGGTGTGCCGCCACGGCCGGCCCACCCGTGGGTGGGCGTGCAGAAGGGCCTGGGTTTACCTCTGGGTGTGCCGCCACGGCCGGCCCACCCGTGGGTGGGCGTGCAGAACTGTTTGCGTGTGCCTCTGGGTGTGCCGCCACGGCCGGCCCTTTCGTGGGTGGGCGTGCAGAAGGGCCTGGAGTTGCCTCTGGGTGTGCCGCCACGGCCGGCCCACCCGTGGGTGGGCGTGCAGAACTCTTTGCGTGTGCAACTGGATGTGCCGCCACTACCGGCCCACCCGTGGGTGGGCGTGCAGAAGAGCTTGCGTGTGCCACTGGGTGTGCCGCCACGGCCGGCCCACCCTTGGGTGCGAGCGTGCAGAAGGGCCTGGGGTTGCCTCTGGGTGTGCCGCCACGGCCGGCCCACCCGTGGGTGGGCGTGCAGAACTGTTTGCGTGATCCAATGGGTGTGCCGCCACGGCCGGCCCACCCGTGGGTGGGCGTGCAGAACACTTTGCGTGTGCCACTGGGTGTGCCGCCACGGCCAGCCCATCCGAGTGTGGGCGTGCAGAACTGTTTGCGTGTGCCACTGGGTGTGCCGCCACGGCCGGCCCACCCGTGGGTGGGCGTGCTGAAGAGCTTGCGTGTGCCACTGGATGTGCCGCCACGGCCGGCCCACCCGTGGGTGGGCGTGCAGAAGGGCCTGGGTTTGCCTCTGGGTGTGTCGCCACGGCCGGCCCACCCGTGGGTGGGCGTGCAGAAGTGCCTGCGTTTGCCTCTGGGTGTGCCGCCACGGCCGGCCCACCCGTGGGTGGGCGTGCAGAAGGGCCTGCGTGGGGCTCTGGGTGCGCCGCCACGGCCGGCCCACCCGTGGGTGGGCGTGCAGAACTGTTTGCGTGTGCCACTGGGTGTGCCGCCACGGCCGGCCCACCCGTGTGTGGGCGTGCAGAACTGTTTGCATATGCCCCTGGGTGTGCCGCCACGGCCGGCCCACCCGTGGGTGGGCGTGCAGAAGGGCCTGCGTGTGGCTCTAAGTGTGCCGCCACGGCCGGCCCACCCGTGGGTGGGCGTGCAAATGGGCCTGCGTGGGGCTCTGGGTGTGCCGCCACGGCCGGCCCACCCGTGGGTGGGCGTGAAGAACTGTTTGCGTGTGCCTCTGGCTGTGCCGCCACGGCCGGCCCACCCGTGGTTGGGCGTGCAGAACTGTTTGCGTGTGCCTCTGGGTGTGCCGCCACGGCCGGCCCACCCGTGGGTGGGCGTGCAGAAGGGCCTGGGTTTGCCGCTCAGTGTGCCGCCACGGCCGGCCCACCCGTGGGTGGGCGTGCAGAACTGTTTGCGTGTCCCACTAGATGTGCCGCCACGGCCGGCCCACCCGTGGGTGGGCGTGCAGAACTGTTTGCGTGTGCCACTGTATGTGCGGCCACGGCCGGCCCACCCGTGGGTGGGAGTGCAGAAGAGCTTGCGTGTGCCACTGGGTGTGCCGCCACGGCCGGCCCACCCTTGGGTGCTGGCGTGCAGAAGGGCCTGGGGTTGCCTCTAGGTGTGCCGCCACGGCCGGCCCACCCGTGGGTGGGCGTGCAAAACTGTTTGCGTGATCCAATGGGTGTGCCGCCACGGCCGGCCCACCCGTGGGTGGGCGTGCAGAACACTTTGCGTGTGCCACTGGGTGTGCCGCCACGGCCAGCCCATCCGAGTGTGGGCGTGCAGAACTGTTTGCGTGTGCCACTGGGTGTGCCGCCACGGCCGGCCCACCCGTGGGTGGGCGTGCAGAAGAGCTGCGTGTGCCACTGGATGTGCCGCCACGGCCGGCCCACCCTTGGGTGGGCGTGCAGAAGAGCCTGGGTTTGCCTCTGGGTGTGTCGCCACGGCCGGCCCACCCGTGGGTGGGCGTGCAGAAGTGCCTGCGTTTGCCTCTGGGTGTGCCGCCACGGCCGGCCCACCCGTGGGTGGGCGTGCAGAAGGGCCTGCGTGGGGCTCTGGGTGCGCCGCCACGGCCGGCCCACCCGTGGGTGGGCGTGCAGAACTGTTTGCGTGTGCCACTGGGTGTGCCGCCACGGCCGGCCCACCCGTGTGTGGGCGTGCAGAACTGTTTGCATATGCCCCTGGGTGTGCCGCCACGGCCGGCCCACCCGTGGGTGGGGCGTGCAGAAGGGCCTGCGTGTGGCTCTAAGTGTGCCGCCACGGCCGGCCCACCCGTGGGTGGGCGTGCAAATGGGCCTGCGTGGGGCTCTGGGTGTGCCGCCACGGCCGGCCCACCCGTGGGTAGGCGTGAAGAACTGTTTGCGTGTGCCTCTGGCTGTGCCGCCACGGCCGGCCCACCCGTGGTTGGGCGTGCAGAACTGTTTGCGTGTGCCTCTGGGTGTGCCGCCACGGCCGGCCCACCCGTGGGTGGGCGTGCAGAAGGGCCTGGGTTTGCCGCTCAGTGTGCCGCCACGGCCGGCCCACCCGTGGGTGGGCGTGCAGAACTGTTTGCGTGTCCCACTAGATGTGCCGCCACGGCCGGCCCACCCGTGGGTGGGCGTGCAGAACTGTTTGCGTGTGCCACTGTATGTGCGGCCACGGCCGGCCCACCCGTGGGTGGGAGTGCAGAATTGTTTGCGTGTGCCACTGGGTGTGCCGCCACGGCCGGCCCACCCGTGGGTGGGCGTGCAGAAGGGTCTGCGTGTGGCTCTGAGTGTGCCGCCACGGCCGGCCCACCCGTGGGTGGGCGTGCAGAACTGTTTGCGTGTGCCACTGAGTGTGTCGCCACGGCCGGCCCACCCGTGGGTGGGCGTGCAGAAAGAGCCTGCGTGTGGCTCTGGGTGTGCCGCCACGGCCGGCCCACCCGTGGGTGGGGGCGTGCAGAAGGGCCTGCGGTGGCCTCTGGTTGTGTCGCCACGGCCGGCCCACCCGTGGGTGGGGCGTGCAGAAGAGCCTGCGTGTGGCTCTGGGTGTGCCGCCACGGCCGGCCCCATCCCTGGGTGGGGCGTGCAGAAGGGCCGGCGTGGGCCTCTGGGTGTGCCGCCACGGCCGGCCCACCCGTGGGTGGGCGTGCAGAATTGTTTGCGTGTGCCTCTGGGTGTGCCGCCACGGCCGGCCCACCCGTGGGTGGGCGTGCAGAACTGTTTGCGTGTGCCACTGTGTGTGCCGCCACGGCCGGCCCACCCGTGGGTGGGGCGTGCAGGAAGAGGCCTGCGGTTGCCTCTGGGTGTTCCGCCACGGCCGGCCCACCCGTGGGTGGGGCGTGCAGGAGAGCCTGCGGTTGCCTCTGGGTGTTCCGCCACGGCCGGCCCACCCGTAGTGGGGCGTGCAGAAGGGCCTGCGTGGGGCTCTGTGTGTGCCGCCACGGCCGGCCCACCCGTGGGTGGGGCGTGCAGAATTGTTTGCGTGTGCCACTGGGTGTGCAGCCACGGCCGGCCCACCCGTGGGTGGGCGTGCAGAACTGTTTGCGTGTGCCACTGGATGTGCCGCCACGGCCGGCCCACCCGTGGGTGGGCGTGCAGAACTGTTTGCGTGTGCCTCTGGGTGTGCCGCCACGGCCGGCCCACCCGTGGGTGGGCGTGCAGAAGGGCCTGGGTTTGCCTCTCAGTGTGCCGCCACGGCCGGCCCACCCGTGGGTGGGCGTGCAGAACTGTTTGCGTGTCCCACTAGATGTGCCGCCACGGCCGGCCCACCCGTGGGTGGGCGTGCAGAAGGGCCTGCGTGTGCCTCTGGGTGTGCCGCCACGGCCGGCCCACCCGTGGGTGGGCGTGCAGAACTGTTTGCGTGTGCCACTGGATGTGCCGCCAAGGCCGGCCCACCCGTGGGTGGGCGTGCAGAAGAGCTTGCGTGTGCCACTGGGTGTGCCGCCACGGCCGGCCCACCCGTGGGTGGGCGTGCAGAACTGTTTGCTTGTGCCACTGGATGTGCCGCCACGGCCGGCCCATTCGTGGGTGGGCGTGCAGAAGGGCCTGCGTGGGGCTCTGGGTGTGCCGCCACGGCCGGCCCACCCGTGGGTGGGCGTGCAGAACTGGTTTCGTGTGCCACTGGGTGTGCCGCCACGGCCGGCCCACCCGTGGGTGGGCGTGCAGAATTGTTTGCGTGGGCCACTGGGTGTGCCGCCACGCCCGGCCCACCCGTGGGTGGGCGTGCAGAACTGTTTGCTTGATTTACTGGGTGTGCCGCCACGGCCGGCCCACCCCTGTGTGGGCGTGAAGAAGGGACTTCGTGTGCCGCTGGGAGTGCCGCCACGGCCGGCCCACCCGTGGGTGGGCGTGCAGAAGGGCCTGCGTGTGCCCCTGGGTGTGCCGCCACGGCCGGCCCACCCGTGGGTGGGCGTGCAGAACTGTTTGCGTGTGCCACTGGATGTGCCGCCACGGCCGGCCCACCCGTGGGTGGGCGTGCAGAAGGGTTTGCGTTTGCCTCTGGGTGTGCCGCCACGGCCGGCCCACCCGTGGGTGGGCGTGTAGAAGGGTTTGCGGTTGCCTCTGGGTGTGCCGCCACGGCCGGCCCACCCGTGGGTGGGCGTGCAGAAGTGCCGGCGTTTGCCTCTGGGTGTGCCGCCACGGCCGGCCCACCCGTGGGTGGGCGGGCAGAAGGGACTTCGTGTGCCGCTGGGAGTGCCGCCACGGCCGGCCCACCCGTGGGTGGGCGCACAGAACTGTTTGCGTGTGCCACTGCATGTGCGGCCACGGCCGGCCCACCCGTGGGTGGGCGTGCAGAACAGCTTGCGTGTGCCACTGGGTGTGACGCCGCGGCCGGGGCCACCCGAGTGGGTGGGCGTGCAGAACTGTTTGCTTGTGCCACTGGATGTGCCGCCACGGCCGGCCCACCCGTGGGTGGGGCTGCAGAAGGGCCTGCGTGGGGCTCTGGGTGTGCCGCCACGGCCGGCCCACCCGTGGGTGGGCGTGCAGAAGGGCCTGCGGTTGCCTCTGGGTGTGCCGCCACGGCCGGCCCACCCGTGAGTGGGCGTACAGAAGGGCCTGCGATTGCCTCTGGGTGTGCCGCCACGGCCGGCCCACCCGTGGGTGGGCGTGCAGAATTGTTTGCGTGTGCCTCTGGGTGTGCCGCTACGGCCGGCCCACCCGTGGGTGGGCGTGCAGAAGGGCCTGCGGTTGCCTCTGGGTGTGCGGCCACGGCCGGCCCACCCGTGGGTGGGCGTGCAGAAGTGCCTGCGTTTGCCTCTGGGTGTGCGGCCACGGCCGGCCCCACCCGTGGGTGGGCGTGCAGAACTGTTTGCGTGTGCCACTGGATGTGCCCCACGGCCGGCCCAACCGTGGAGTGGGCGTGCAGAACGGTTTGCATGTGCCACTGGGTGTGCCGCCCCGACCGGCCCACCCGTGGGTGGCCGTGCAAACTGTTTGCATGTGCCACTGGGTGTGCCGCCACGGCCGGCCCACCCGTGGGTGGGCGTGCAGAACGGTTTGCATGTGCCACTGGGTGTGCCGCCCCGACCGGCCCACCCGTGGGTGGGCGTGCAGAACTGTTTGCATGTGCCACTGGGTGTGCCGCCCCGACCGGCCACCCGTGGGTGGGCGTGCAGAACTGTATGCGTGATCCACTGGGTGTGCCGCCACGGCCGGCTCACCCGTGGCTGGGCGTGCAGAACTCTTTGCGTGTGCCACTGGAGTGTGCAGCCACGGCCGGACCACCCGTGGGTGGGCGTGCAGAACTGTTTGCGTGTTGCCTCTGGGTGTGCGGCCACGGCCGGCCCACCCGTGGGTGGGCGTGCAGAAGGGCCTGCGGTTGCCTCTGGGTGTGCCGCCACGGCCGGCCCACCCGTGGGTGGCCGTGCAGAAGGGCCTTCGTTTGCCTCTGGGTGTGCCGCCACGACCGGCCCACCCGTGGGGCGTTCAGAAATGTTTGCGTGTGCCAGTGGGTGTGCCCCCACGGCCGGCCCACCCGTGGGTGGGCGTACAGAAGTGTTTGCGTGTGCCACTGGGTGTGCCGCCACGGCCGGCCCACCCGTGGGTGGGCGTGCAGAACTGTTTGCGTGATCCACTGGGTGTGCCGCCACGGCCGGCTCACCCGTGGCTGAGCGTGCAGAACTGTTTGCGTGTGCCACTGGGTGTGCCGCCACGGCCGGCCCACCCGTGCCTGGGCGTGCAGAACTGTTTGCATGTGCCACTGGGTGTGCCGCCACGGCCGGCCCACCCGTGGGTGGGCGTGCAGAAGTGTTTGCGTGTGCCACTGGGTGTGCCGCCACGGCCGGCCCACCCGTGGGTGGGCGTGCAGAAGTGCCTGCGTTTGCCTCTGGGTGTGCCGCCACGGCCGGCCCACCCGTGGGTGGGCGTGCAGAACTGTTTGCATGTGCCACTGGGTGTGCGGCCACGGCCGGCCCACCCGTGGGTGGGCGTGCAGAAGTGTTTGCGTTTGCCCACTGGGTGTGCCGCCACGGCCGGCCCACCCGTGGGTGGGCGTGCAGAAAGGCCGGCGGCTGCCTCTGGGTGTGCCGCCACGGCCGGCCCACCCGTGGGTGGGCGTGCAGAAGTGTTTGCGTGTTGCCTCTGGGTGTGCCGCCACGGCCGGCCCACCCGTGGGTGGGCGTGCAGAACTGTTTGCGTGTGCCTCTGGGTGTGCAGCCCGGCCGGCCCACCCGTGGGTGGGCGTGCAGAAGAGTTTGCGTGTTGCCTCTGGGTGTGCCGCCACGGCCGGCCCACCCGTGGGTGGGCGTGCAGAAGGGCCTGCGTTTGCCTCTGGGTGTGCCGCCACGGCCGGCCCACCCGTGGGTGGGCGTGCAGAACTGTTTGCGTGTGCCTCTGGGGGTGCCGCCACGGCCGGCCCACCCGTGGGTGGGCGTGCAGAACTGTTTGCGTGTGCCACTGGGTGTGCCGCCACGGCCGGCCCACCCGTGGGTGGGCGTGCAGAAGGGTTTGCGGTTGCCTCTGGGTGTGCCGCCACGGCCGGCCCACCCGTGGAGTGGGGCGTGCAGAAGGGCCTGCGTTTGCCTCTGGGTGTGCCGCCACGGCCGGCCCACCCGTGGGTGGGCGTGCAGAACTGTTTGCGTGTGCCACTGGGTGTGCCGCCACGGCCGGCCCACCCGTGGGTGGGGCGTGCAGAACTGTTTGCGTGTGCCACTGGGTGAGCAGCCACGGCCGGCCCACCCGTGGGTGGGCGTGCAGAACTGTATGCGTGATCCACTGGGTGTGCTGCCACCGCCGGCTCACCCGTGGCTGGCGTGCAGAACTGCTTTGCGTGTGCCACTAGGTGTGCCGCCACGGCCGGCCCACCCGTGGGTGGGCGTGCAGAACTGTTTGCGTGTGCCACTGGGTGTGCCGCCACGGCCGGCCCACCCGTGGGTGGGCGTGCAGAAGGTGCCTGCGTTTGCCTCTGGGTGTGCCGCCACGGCCGGCCCACCCGTGGAGTGGGCGTGCAGAACTGTTTGCGTGTGCCACTGGGTGTGCGCAGCCACGGCCCGGCCCCACCCGTGGGTGGGCGTGCAGAAGTGTTTGCGTGTGCCACTGGGTGTGCCGCCACGGCCGGCCTACCCGTGGGTGGGGCGTGCAGAAGGGTTTGCGGTTGCCTCTGGGTGTGCCGCCACGGCCGGCCCACCCGTGGGTGGGCGTGCAGAAGTGCCTGCGGTTGCCTCTGGGTGTGCCGCCACGGCCGGCCCACCCGTGGGTGGGCGTGCAGAATAACCGTCGGTTGCCTCTGGGTTTTGCAGCCACGGCCGGCCCACCCGAGTGGGTTGGCGTGCAGAACTGTTTGCGTGTGCCTCTGGGTGTGCCGCCACGGCCGGCCCACCCGTGGGTGGGCGTGCAGAAGAGCCTGCGTGAAGCTCTGTGTGTGCCGCCACGGCCGGCCCACCCGTGGGTTGGCGTGCAGAACTGTTTGCGTGTGCCTCTGGGTGTGCCGCCACGGCCGGCCCACCCGTGGGTGGGCGTGCAGAAGGGCTTGCGTGTGCCTCTGGGTGTGCCGCCACGGCCGGCCCACCCGTGGGTGGGCGTGCAGAACTGTTTGCGTGTGCCTCTGGGTGTGCCGCCACGGCCGGCTCACCCGTGGGTGGGCGTGCAGAACTGTTTGCGTGTGCCTCTGGGTGTGCCGCCACGGCCGGCCCCACCCGTGGGTGGGCGTGCAGAACTGTTTGCGTGTGCCTCTGGGTGTGCCGCCACGGCCGGCCCACCCGTGGGTGGGCGTGCAGAAGCTGTTTGCGTGTGCCTCTGGGTGTGCCGCCACGGCCGGCCCCACCCGTGGGTGGGCGTGCAGAAGAACTCTGTTTGCGTGTGCCTCTGGGTGTGCCGCCACGGCCGGCCCACCCGTGGGTGGGGCGTGCAGAAGGGCCTGCGGTTGCCTCTGGGTGTGCCGCTCACGGCCGACCCACCCGTGGGTGGGCGTGCAGAACTGTTTGCGTGTGCCACTGGGTGTGCCGCCACGGCCGGCCCACCCGTGGAGTGGGCGTGCAGAACTGTTCGCGTGTGTCACTGGGTGTGCCGCCACGGCCGGCCCACCCGTGGGTGGGCGTGCAGAACTGTTTGCGTGTGCCACTGGGTGTGCCGCCACGGCCGGCCCCACCCGTGGAGTGGGGCGTGCAGAAGGGCCTGCGGTTGCCTCTCGGTGTGCCGCCACGGCCGGCCCACCCGTGGGTGGGCGTGCAAAACTGTTTGCGTGTGCCTCTGGGTGTGCCGCCACGGCCGGTTCACTCGTGGGTGGGCGTGCAGAACTGTTTGCGTGTGCCAATGGGTGTGCCGCCACGGCCGGCCCACCCGTGGGTGGGCGTGCAGAACTGTTTGCGGTGTGCCTCTGGGTGTGCCGCCACGGCCGACCCACCCGATGGTGGCGTGCAGAAGGTCCTGCGTGTGCCTCTGGGTGTGCCGCCACGGCCGGCCCACCAGTGGGTAGGGCGTGCAGAAGGGCGGCAGTTGCCTCTGGGTGTGCCGCCACGGCCGGCCCACCCGTGGGTGGGCGTGCAGAACTGTTTGCGTGTGCCACTGGGTGTGCCGCCACGGCCGGCCACCCGTGGAGTGGGCGTGCAGAAGGGCCTGCGGTTGCCTCTGGGTGTGCCGCCACGGCCGGCCCACCCGTGGGTGGGCGTGCAGAAGTGCCTGGGTTTGCCTCTGGGTGTGCCGCCACGGCCGGCCCACCCGTGGGTGGGCGTGCAGAACTGTTTGCGTGTGCCACTGGGTGTGCCGCCACGGCCGGCGCGCCCACCCGTGGGTGGGCGTGCAGAACTGTTTGCGTGTTGCCTCTGGGTGTGCCGCCACGGCCGGCCCACCCGTGGGTGGGCGTGCAGAGGGGCCTGCGTGTGCCTCTGGGTGTGCCGCCACGGCCGGCCCACCCGTGGGTGGGCGTGCAGAACTGTTTGCGTGTGCCACTGGGTGTGCCGCCACGGCCGGCCCATTCCGTGGGTGGGGCGTGCAGAAAGGCCTGCGGTTGCCTCTGGGTGTGCTGCCACGGCCGGCCCACCCGTGGGTGGGCGTGCAGAACTGTTTGCGTGTGCCAATGGGTGTGCCGCCCGGCCGACCCACCCGATGGGTGGCGTGCAGAACTGTTTGCGTGTGCCACTGGGTGTGCCGCCACGGCCGAGCCCACCCGTGGGTGGGCGTGCAGAACTGTTTGCGTGTGCCACTGGGTGTGCCGCCACGGCCGGCGCCCACCCGTGGAGTGGGCGTGCAGAAGGGTTTGCGGTTGCCTCTGGGTGTGCCGCCACGGCCGGCCCACCCGTGGGTGGGCGTGCAGAAGAGCCTGCGTGTGCCTCTGGGTGTGCCGCCACGGCCGGCCCACCCGTGGGTGGGCGTGCAGAACTGTTTGCGTGTGTCACTGGGTGTGCCGCCACGGCCGGCCCACCCGTGGGTGGGCGTGCAGAACTGTTTGCGTGTGCCACTGGGTGTGCCGCCACGGCCGGCCCATCCGTGGGTGGGCGTGCAGAAAGGCCTGCGGTTGCCTCTGGGTGTGCTGCCACGGCCGGCCCACCCGTGGGTGGGCGTGCAGAACTGTTTGCGTGTGCCACTGGGTGTGCCGCCACGGCCGGCCCCACCCGTGGGTGGGCGTGCAGAACTGTTTGCGTGTGCCACTGGGTGTGCCGCCACGGCCGGCCCACCCGTGGGTGGGCGTGCAGAACTGTTTGCGTGATGCCACTGGGTGTGCCGCCACGGCCGGCCCACCCGTGGGTGGGCGTGCAGAACTGTTTGCGTGTGCCACTGGGTGTGCCGCCACGGCCGGCCCACCCGTGGGTGGGCGTGCAGAACTGTTTGCGTGTGCCACTGGATGTGCCGCCCACGGCCGGCCCCACCCGTGGGTGGGCGTGCAGAACTGTATGCGTGATCCACTGGGTGTGCCGCCACGGCCGGCCCACCCGTGGGTGGGCGTGCAGAACTGTTTGCGTGTGCCTCTGGGTGTGCCGCCACGGCCGGCCCACCCGTGGGTGGGCGTGCAGAAGGGCCTGCGTTTGCCTCTGGGTGTGCCGCCACGGCCGGCCCACCCGTGGGTGGGCGTGCAGAACTGTATGCGTGATGCCACTGGGTGTGCCGCCACGGCCGGCCCACCCGTGGGTGGGCGTGCAGAACTCTTTGCGTGTGCCACTGGGTGTGCCGCCACGGCCGGCCAACCCCGTGGGTGGGCGTGCAGAAATGTTTGCGTGTTGCCTCTGGGTGTGCCGCCCGGCCGGCCACCACGTGGGTAAGAGGCGTGCAGAAGAGCCTGCGGTTGCCTCTGGGTGTGCCGACCGGCCGGCCCACCCGTGGGTGGGCGTGCAGAAGAGTCTGCGTTGCCTCTGGGTGTGCCGCCACGGCCGGCCCACCCGTGGGTGGGCGTGCAGAACTGTTTGCGTGTGCCTCTGGGTGTGCCGCCACGGCCGGCCCACCCGTGGAGTGGGCGTGCAGAATAGCCGTCGGTTGCCTCTGGGTTTACAGCCACGGCCGGCCCACCCGTGGGTTGGCGTGCAGAACTGTTTGCGTGTGCCTCTGGGTGTGCCGCCACGGCCCGCCCACCCGTGGGTGGGCGTGCAGAACGGCCTGCGTGAAGCTCTGTGTGTGCCGCTACGGCCGGCCCACCCGATGGGCAGCGTGCAGAACTGTTTGCGTGTGCCACTGGGTGTGCCGCCACGGCCGGCCCACCCGTGGGTGGGCGTGCAGAATTGTTTGCGTGTGCCACTGGGTGTGCCGCCACGGCCGGCCCACCCGTGGAGTGGGTGTGCAGAAGTGCCTGCGGTTGCCTCTGGGTGTGCCTCCACGGCCGGTTCACCCGTGGGTGGGCGTGCAGAACTGTTTGCGTGTGCCAATGGCTGTGCCGCCACGGCCGGCCCACCCGTGGGTGGGCGTGCAGAAGAGGCCTGCAATTGCCTCTGGGTGTGCCACCACGGCCGGCCCACCCGTGGGTGTCGTGCAGAAGGGCCTGCAGTTGCCTCTGGGTGTGCCGCCACGGCCGGCCCTACCCGATGGGTGGGCGTGCAAAACAGTTTGCGTGTGCCTCTGGGTGTGCCGCCACGGCCGGCCCACCCGTGGGTGGGCGTGCAGAAGTGTTTGCGTGTGCCACTGGGTGTGCCGCCACGGCCGGCCCACCCCGTGGTTGGGCGTGCAGAACTGTTTGCGTGTGCCTCTGAGGTGTGCCGCCACGGCCGGCCCACCCGTGGGTGGGCGTGCAGAACTGTCTGCGTGATGCCACTGGGTGTGCCGCCACGGCCGGCCCACCCGTGGGTGGGCGTGCAGAACTGTTTGCGTGTGCCACTGGGTGTGCCGCCACGGCCGGCCCACCCGTGGGTGGGCGTGCAGAACTGTTTGCGTGTGCCTCTGGGTGTGCCGCCACGGCCGGCCCACCCGTGGGTGGCGCGTGCAGAAGGGCCTGCGTTTGCCTCTGGGTGTGCCGCCACGGCCGGCCCACCCGTGGGTGGGCGTGCAGAACTGTTGGCATGAGCCACTGGGTGTGCCGCCACGGCCGGCCCACCCGTGGGTGGGCGTACAGAAGTGTTCGTGTGCCACTGGGTGTGCAGCCACGGCCGGCCCACATGTGGGTGGGGCGTGCAGAAGAGCCTCGCGGTTGCCTCTGGGTGTGCCGCCACGGCCGGCCCACCCGTGGGTGGCCGTGCAGAACTGTTTGCGTGTGCCAATGGGTGTGCAGCCACTGCCGGCCCACCCGTGGGTGGGCGTGCAGAAGGACCTGCGGTTGCCTCTGGGTGTGCGGCCACGGCCGGCCCACCCGTGGGTGGGCGTGCAGAAGAGCCTCGCGGTTGCCTCTGGGTGTGCCGCCACGGCCGGCCCACCCGTGGGTGGGCGTGCAGAACTGTTTGCGTGTGCCACTGGGTGTGCCGCTACGGCCGGCCCACCCGTGGGTGGGCGTGCAGAAGGGTTTGCGGTTTCCTCTGGGTGTGCCGCCACGGCCGGCCCCACCCGTGAGTGAAGGCGTGCAGAAAGGGCCTGCGGTTGCCTCTGGGTGTGCCGCCACGGCCGGCCCACCCGTGGGTGGGCGTGCAGAACTGTTTGCGTGTGCCACTGGGTGTGCCGCCACGGCCGGCCCCACCCGTGGGTGGGCGTGCAGAAGGGGTTGCGGTTGCCTCTGGGTGTGCCGCCACGGCCGGCCCACCCGTGGGTGGGCGTGCAGAACTGTTTGCGTGTGCCACTGGGTGTGCCGCCACGGCCGGCCCACCCGTGGGTGGGCGTGCAGAACTGTTTGCGTGTGCCACTGGGTGTGCAGCCACGGCCGGCCCACCCGTGGGTGGGCGTGCAGAACTGCCTGCGTGTGCCTCTGGGTGTGCCGCCACGGCCGGCCCACCCGTGGGTGGCGTGCAGAACTGTTTGCGTGTGCCACTAGAGGTGTGCCGCCACGGCCGGCCCACCCGTGGGTGGGCGTGCAGAAGTGTTTGCGTGTGCCACTGGGTGTGCCGCCACGGCCGGCCCACCCGTGGGTGGGGCGTGCAGAAGGGTTTGCGTGTTGCCTCTGGGTGTGCCGCCACGGCCGGCCCACCCGTGGGTGGGCGTGCAGAAGTGCCTGCGGTTGCCTCTGGGTGTGCCGCCACGGCCGGCCCACCCGTGGGTGGGCGTGCAGAATAGCCGTGCGGTTGCCTCTGGGTGTGCGGCCACGGCCGGCCCACCCGTGTGTAGGCGTGCAAGAACTGTTTGCGTGTGCCTCTGGGTGTGCCGCCACGGCCCGCCCACCCGTGGGTGGGCGTGCAGAAGAGCCTGCGTGTAGCCTCTGGGTGTGCCGCCACGGCCGGCCCACCCGTGGGTTGGCGTGCAGAACTGTTTGCGTGTGCCACTGGGTGTGCCGCCACGGCCGGCCCACCCGTGGGTGGGCGTGCAGAACTGTTTGAGGTTGCCTCTGGGTGTGCCGCCACGGCCGGCCCACCCGTGGGTGGGGCGTGCAGAAGGGCCTGCGTAATTGCCTCTGGGTGTGCCGCCACGGCCGGCCCACCCGTGGGTGGGCGTGCAGAAGGGCTTGCGTGTGACTCTGGGTGTGCCGCCACGGCCGGCCCACCCGTGGGTGGGCGTGCAGAACTGTTTGCGAGTGCCACTGGGTGTGCCGCCACGGCCGGCCCACCCGTGGGTGGGCGTGCAGAACTGTTTGCGTGTGCCACTGGGTGTGCCCGCCACAACCGGCCCACCACGTGGGTGGGCGTGCAGAACTGTTTGCGTGTGCCACTGGGTGTGCCGCCACGGCCGGCCCACCCGTGGGTGGGGCGTGCAGAATAGCCTGCGGTTGCCTCTGGGTTTTGCCGCCACGGCCGGCCCACCCGATGGGTTGGCGTGCAGAACTGTTTGCGTGTGCCTCTCGGTGTGCCGCCACCGCCGGCCCACCCGTGGGTGGGGCGTGCAGAACGGCCTGCGTGTGCCTCTGTGTGTGCCGCCACGGCCGGCCCACCCGTGGGTGGGCGTGCAGAACTGTTTGCGTGTGCCACTGGGTGTGCCGCCACGGCCGGCCCACCCGTGGGTGGGCGTGCAGAACTGTTTGCGTGTGCCACTGGGTGTGCCGCCACGGCCGGCCCACCCGTGGGTAAGGGTGTGCAGAAGTGCCTGCGTTTGCCTCTGGGTGTGCCTCCCGGCCGGTTCACCCGTGGTGGGCGTGCAGAACTGTTTGCGTGTGCCAATGGCTGTGCACGCCACGGCCGGCCCACCCGTGGGTGGGCGTGCAGAAGGGCCTGCAGTGTGCCTCTGGGTGTGCCGCCACGGCCGGCCCACCCGTGGGTGTGCGTGCAGAAGGGCCTGCAGTTGCCTCTGGGTGTGCCGCCACGGCCGGCCTACCCGATGGGTGGGCGTGCAAAACAGTTTGCGTGTGCCTCTGGGTGTGCCGCCACGGCCGGCCCACCCGTGGGTGGGCGTGCAGAAGTGTTTGCTTGTGCCACTGGGTGTGAAGCCACGGCCGGCCCACCCGTGGGTGGGCGTGCAGAACTGTTTGCGTGTGCCTCTGGGTGTGCCGCCACGGCCGGCCCACCCGTGGGTGGGCGTGCAGAACGGCCTGCGGGTTGCCTCTGGGTGTGCCGCCACGGATGGCCCCACCCGTGGGTGGGCGTGCAGAACTGTTTGCGTGTGCCAATGGGTGTGCCCGCCCACGGCCGGCCCACCCGTGGGTGGGCGTGCAGAACTGTTTGCGTGTGCCTCTGGGTGTGCCGCCACGGCCGGCCCACCCGTGGGTGGGCGTGCAGAAGGGCCTGCGTTTGCCTCTGGGTGTGCCGCCACGGCCGGCCCACCCGTGGGTGGGCGTGCAGAACTGTTGGCATGAGCCACTGGGTGTGCCGCCACGGCCGGCCCACCCGTGGGTGGGGCGTGCAGAAGTGTTTGCGTGTGCCACTGGGTGTGCAGCCACGGCCGGCCCACCCGTGGGTGGGGCGTGCAGAAGGGCCTGCGGTTGCCTCTGGGTGTGCCGCCACGGCCGGCCCACCCGTGGGTGGGCGTGCAGAACTGTTTGCGTGTGCCACTGGGTGTGCCCTTCGGCCGGCCCACCCGTGGGTGGGCGTGCAGAAGGGTTTGCGGTTGCCTCTGGGTGTGCCGCCACGGCCGGCCCACCCGTGGGTGGGCGTGCAGAAGGGCCTGCGGTTGCCTCTGGGTGTGCCGCCACGGCCGGCCCACCCGTGGGTGGGCGTGCAGAACTCTTTGCGTGTGCCACTGGGTGTGCAGCCACGGCCGGCCCACCCGTGGGTGGGCGTGCAGAACTGTATACGTGATCCACTGGGTGTGCTGCCACCGCCAACTCACCCGTGGCTGGGCGTGCAGAACTGTTTGCGTGTGCCACTAGGGTGTGCCGCCACGGCCGGCCCACCCGTGGGTGGGCGTGCAGAAATGTTCGCGTGTGCCACTGGGTGTGCCGCCACGGCCGGCCTACCCGTGGGTGGGCGTGCAGAAGGGTTTGCGGTTGCCTCTGGGTGTGCCGCCACGGCCGGCCCACCCGTGGGTGGGGCGTGCAGAAGTGCCTGCGGTTGCCTCTGGGTGTGCCGCCACGGCCGGCCCACCCGTGGGTGGGGGGGATGCAGAATAACCGTCCGGTTGCCTCTGGGTTTTGCAGCCACGGCCGGCCCACCCGTGTGTAGGCGTGCAGAACTGTTTGCGTGTGCCTCTGGGTGTGCCGCCACGGCCCGCCCACCCGTGGGTGGGGCGTGCAGAAGAACCTCGTGAAGCTCTGTGTGTGCCGCCACGGCCGGCCCACCCGTGGGTTGGCGTGCAGAACTGTTCGATGTGCCACTGGGTGTGCCGCCGCGGCCGGCCCACCCGTGGGTGGCCGTGCAGAACTGTTTGAGGTTGCCTCTGGGTGTGCCGCCACGGCCGGCCCACCCGTGGGTGGGCGTGCAGAAGGGCCGGCAATTGCCTCTGGGTGTGCCGCCACGGCCGGCCCACCCGTGGGTGAGGCGTGCAGAAGGGCATGCGTGGGGCTCTGTGTGTGCCGCCACGGCCGCCCACCCGTGGGTGGGCGTGCAGAACTGTTTGCGAGTGCCACTGGATGTGCCGCCACGGCCGGCCCACCCGTGGGTGGGCGTGCAGAACTGTTTGCGTGTGCCACTGGGTGTGCCGCCACAACCGGCCCACCCATGGGTGAAGCGTGCAGAACTGTTCACGTGTGCCACTGGGTGTGCCGCCACGGCCGGCCTACCCGTGGGTGGGCGTGCAGAAGTGTTTGCGGTTGCCTCTGGGTGTGCCGCCACGGCCGGCCCACCGTGGGTGGGCGTGCAGAAGGGCCTGCGGTTGCCTCTGTGTGTGCCGCCACGGCCGGCCCACCCGTGGGTGGGCGTGCAGAACTGTTTGCGTGTGCCACTGGGTGTGCAGCCTCGGCCGGCCCCACCCGTGGGTGGGCGTGCAGAACTGTTTGGGGTTGCCTCTGGGTGTGCCGCCACGGCCGGCCCACCCGTGGAGTGGGCGTGCAGAACTGTTTCCGTGTGCCACTGGGTGTGCCGCTCGGCCGGCCCACCCGTGGGTGGGCGTGCAGAACTGTTTGCGTGTGTCACTGGGTGTGCCGCCACGGCCGGCCCCACCGGTGGAGTGGGGCGTGCAGAAGGGCCTGCGTGTGCCTCTGGGTGTGCCGCCACGGCCGGCCTAACCCGTGGTTAGGCGTGCAGAACTGTTTGCGTGTGCCTCTGGGTGTGCCGCCACGGCCGGCCCACCCGTGGGTGAGCGTGCAGAACTGTTTGCGTGTGCCACTGGGTGTGCCGCCACGGCCGGCCCATTCGTGGAGTGGGCGTGCAGAACGGCCTGGGGTTGCCTCTGGGTGTGCTGCCACGGCCCGGCCCACCCGTGGGTGGGCGTGCAGAACTGTTTGCGTGTTGCCAGTGGGTGTGCCGCCACGGCCGGCCCACCCGTGGGTGGGCGTGCAGAACTGTTTGCGTGTGCCACTGGATGTGCCGCCACGGCGTCCCACCCGTGGGTGGGCGTGCAGAACTGTATCACGTGATCCACTGGGTGTGCTGCCACAGCCCGGCCCACCTGTGGGTGGGCGTGCAGAACTGTTTGCGTGTGCCACTAGGTGTGCCGTCACGGCCGGCCCACCCGTGGGTGGGCGTGCAGAACTGTTTGCGTGTGCCACTGGATCTGCCCGCCACGGCCCGGCCACCCGTGGGTGGGGCGTGCAGAAGAGCCTGCGTTTGCCTCTGGGTGTGCCGCCACGGCCGGCCCACCCGTGGGTGGGCGTGCAGAACTGTTTGCATGTGCCACTGGGTGTGCCGCCACGGCCGGCCCACCCGTGGGTGAGCGTGCAGAAGTGTTTGCGTGTGCCACTGGGTGTGCCGCCACGGCCGGCCCTACCCGTGGGTGGGCGTGCAAGAAGAGCCTGCGGTTGCCTCTGGGTGTGCGGCCACGGCCGGCCCACCCGTGGGTGGGCGTGCAGAACTGTTTGCGTGTGCCACTGGGTGTGCCGCCACGGCCGGCCCACCGTGGGTAGGCGTGCAAGAAGAAGGTTTGCGGTTGCCTCTGGGTGTGCCGGCCGCGGCCGGCCCACCCGTGGGTGGGCGTGCAGAACTGTTACGTGTGCCACTGGGTGTGCCGCCACAACCGGCCCACCCGTGGGTGGGCGTGCAGAACTCTTTGCGTGTGCCACTGGGTGTGCAGCCACGGCCGGCCCACCCGTGGGTGGGCGTGCAAAAGTGTATCACGTGATCCATTGGTGTGCTGCCACCGCCCGGCTCACCCGTGGCTGGCGTGCAGAACTCTTCTGCGTGTGCCACTGGGTGTGCCGCCACGGCCGACCTACCACGTGGGTGAAGCGTGCAGAAAGAGGTTTGCGGTTGCCTCTGGGTGTGCCGCCACGGCCGGCGCCCACCACGTGGGTGGGCGTGCAGAAGTGCCTGCGTTTGCCTCTGGGTGTGCCGTCACGGCCGGCGCTACCCGTGGGTGGGCGTGCAGAATAGCCGTCAGGTTGCCTCTGGGTTTGCCGCCACGGCCGGCCCACCCGTGTGTAGGCGTGCAGGAACTGTTTGCGTGTGCCTCTGGGTGTGCCGCCACGGCCGGTCCACTCGTGGGTGGGGCGTGCAGAAGGCCTGCGTGAAGCTCTGTGGTGTGCCGCCACGGCCGGCCCACCCGTGGGTTGGCGTGCAGAACTGTTTGCGTGTGCCACTGGGTGTGCCGCCAGCGGCCGGCCCACCCGTGGGTGGCCGTGCAGAACTGTTTGCGAGTTGCCTCTGGGTGTGCCGCCACGGCCGGCCCACCCGTGGGTGGGCGTGCAGAAGGGCCGGCAGTTGCCTCTGGGTGTGCCGCCACGGCCGGCCGCCCGTGGAGTGGGCGTGCAGAACTGTTTGCGTGTGCCTCTGGGTGTGCCGCCACGGCCGGCCCACCCGTGGAGTGGCCGTGCAGAAGAGGCCTGCGTTTGCCTCTGGGTGTGCCGCCACGGCCGGCCCACCACGTGGGTGGCGTGCAAGAACTATTAGCATGAGCCACTGGGTGTGCCGCCACGGCCGCGCGCCCACCCGTGGGTGGGCGTACAGAAGTGTTTGCGTGTGCCACTGGGTGTGCCGCCACGGCCGGCCCACCCGTGTGGTGGGCGTGCAGAAGGGCCGGCAGTTGCCTCTGGGTGTGCCGCCACGGCCGGCCGCCCGTGGGTGGGCGTGCAGAAGTGCCTGCGGTTGCCTCTGGGTGTGCCGCCACGGCCGGCCCACCTGTGGGTGGGCGTGCAGAAGAGCCTGCGGTTGCCTCTGGGTGTGCCGCCACGGCCGGCCCACCCGTGGGTGGCCGTGCAGAACTTTATTTGCGTGTGCCACTGGGTGTGCAGCCACGGCCGGCCCACCCGTGGGTGGCGTGCACAAGGACCTGCGGTTGCCTCTGGGTGTGCCGCCACGGCCGGCCCACCCGTGGGTGGGGCGTGCAGAAGAGCCTGCGGTTGCCTCTGGGTGTGCCGCCACGGCCGACCCACCCGATGGGTAGGCGTGCAGAACTGTTTGCGTGTGCCACTGGGTGTGCCGCTACGGCCGGCCCACCCGTGGGTGGGCGTGCAGAACTGTTTGCGTCTGCCACTGGGTGTGCCGCCACGGCCGGCCCACCCGTGGAGTGGGGCGTGCAGAAGGGTTTGCGGTTGCCTCTGGGTGTGCCGCCACGGCCGGCCCACCCGTGGAGTGGGCGTGCAGGACTGTTTGCGTGTGCCACTGGGTGTGCCGCCACGGCCGGCCCACCCGTGGAGTGGGGCGTGCAGAAGGGTTTCGCGGTTGCCTCTGGGTGTGCCGCCACGGCCGGCCCAGCCGTGGAGTGGGCGTGCAGAACTGTTTGCGTGTGCCACTGGGTGTGCCGCCACAACCGGCCCACCCGTGGAGTGGGCGTGCCAGAACTGTTTGCGTGTGCCACTGGGCGTGCAGCCACGGCCGGCCCACCCGTGGTTGGGCGTGCAGAACTGTTTGCATGTGCCACTGGGTGTGCCGCCACGGCCGGCCCACCCGTGGGTGGGCGTGCAGAAGTGTTTGCGTGTGCCACTGGGTGTGTTGCCACGGCCGGCCCCACCCGTGGGTGGGCGTGCAGAAGATGCCTGCGGTTGCCTCTGGGTGTGCCGCCCGGCCGACCCACCCGTGGTTGAAGCGTGCAGAATAGCCGTGCGGTTGCCTCTGGGTTTGCAGCCACGGCCGGCCCACCCGTGGGTAGGCGTGCAGAACTGTTTGCGTGTGCCTCTGGGTGTGCCGCCACGGCCGGCCCACCCGTGGGTGGTCGTGCAGAACTGTTTGCGGTTGCCTCTGGGTGTGCCGCCACGGCCGGCCCACCCGTGGGTGGGCGTGCAGAAGGGCCGGCAGTTGCCTCTGGGTGTGCCCGCCCACGGCCGGCCGCCCGTGGAGTGGGCGTGCAGAACTGTTTGCGTGTGCCTCTGGGTGTGCCGCCACGGCCGGCCCACCCGTGGGTGGGGCGTGCAGAACTGTTTGCGTCTGCCACTGGGTGTGCCGCCACGGCCGGCCCACCCGTGGGTGGGCGTGCAGAAAGGGTTTGCGGTTGCCTCTGGGTGTGCCGCCACGGCCGGCCCACCCGTGGGTGGGCGTGCAGAAGGGCCTGCGCTTGCCTCTGGGTGTGCCGCCACGGCCGGCCCACCCGTGGGTGGGCGTGCAGAACTGTTTGCGTGTGCCACTGGGTGTGCCGCCACGGCCGGCCCACCCGTGGGTAGGCGATGCAGAAGGGTTTGCGTTTGCCTCTGGGTGTGCGGCTACGGCAGGCCCACCCATGGGTGGGCGTGCAGAACTGTTTGCGTGTGCCACTGGGTGTGCCGCCACGGCCGGCGCACCCGTGGGTGGGGCGTGCAGAAGGGTTTGCGGTTGCCTCTGGGTGTGCCGCCACGGCCGGCCCACCCGTGGGTGAGGCGTGCAGAAGGGCCTGCGTGTGCCTCTGGGTGTGCCGCCACGGCCGGCCCACCCGTGGGTGGGCGTGCAGAACTGTTTGCGTGTGCCACTGGGTGTGCCGCCACGGCCGGCCCATTCGTGGGTGGGCGTGCAGAAAGGCCTGCGGTTGCCTCTGGGTGTTCTGCCACGGCCGGCCCACCCGTGGGTGGGCGTGCAGAACTGTTTGCCTGTGCCAATGGGTGTGCCGCCACGGCCGGCCCACCCGTGGGTGGGCGTGCAGAACTGTTTGCGTGTGCCACTGGATGTGCCGCCACGGCCGGCCCACCCGTGGGTGGGCGTGCAGAACTGTATGCGTGATCCACTGGGTGTGCCGCCACGGCCGGCCCACCTGTGGGTGGGCGTGCAGAACTGTTTGCGTGTGCCACTGGGTGTGCCGCCACGGCCGGCCCACCCGTGGGTGGGCGTGCAGAACTGTTTGCGTGTGCCACTGGATGTGCCTCCACGGCCGGCCCACCCGTGGGTGGGCGTGCAGAACTGTATGCGTGATCCACTGGGTGTGCCGCCACAGCCGGCCCACCTGTGGGTGGGCGTGCAGAACTGTTTGCGTCGCCCATAGGTGTGCCGCCACGGCCGGCCCACCCGTGGGTGGGGCGTGCAGAAGGGCCTGCAGTTGCCCCTGGGTGTGCCGCCACGGCCGGCCCACCCGTGGGTGGCCGTGCAGAAGGGCCTGCGTTTGCCTCTGGGTGTGCCGCCACGGCCGGCCCACCCGTGGAGTGGGCGTGCAGAACTGTTTGCCTGTGCCACTGGGTGTGCCGCCACGGCCGGCCCACCCGTGGGTGGGCGTGCAGAACTGTATGCGTGATCCAATGGGTGTGCCGACACAGCCGGCTCACCCGTGGCTGGCGTGCAGAACTCTTTGCGTGTGCCACTGCGTGTGCCGCCACGGCCGGCCCACCCGTGGGTGGGCGTGCAGAACTGTTTGCGGTTGCCTTTGGGTGTGCGCCCGGCCGACCCACCCGATGGGTGGGCATGCAGAAATTTTGCGTGTGCCTCTGGGTGTGCGGCTTCGGCCGGCGTACCCGTGGGTGGGCGTGCAGAAGGGCCTGCGTTTGCCTCTGGGTGTGCCGCCACGGCCGGCCCACCCGTGGGTGGGGCGTGCAGAAGGGCCGGCAGTTGCCTCTGGGTGTGCCGCCACGGCCGGCCACCCAAGGGTAGGCGTGCAGAACTGTTTGCGTGTGCCTCTGGTTGTGCCGCCACGGCCGGCCCACCCGTGGAGTGGGCGTGCAGAAGGGTTTGCGGTTGCCTCTGGGTGTGCCGCCACGGCCGACCCCACCCGTGGGTAGGCGTGCAGAAGTGCCTGCGTTTGCCTCTGGGTGTGCCTCCAGGGCAGGCCCACCCATGGGTGGGCGTGCAGAACTGTTTGCGTGTGCCACTGGGTGTGCAGCCACGGCGGCGCACCCGTGGGTGGGGCGTGCAGAAGGGTTTGCGGTTGCCTCTGGGTGTGTCGCCACGGCCGGCCCACCCGTGGGTGGGCGTGCAGAAGGGCCTGCGTTTGCCTCTGGGTGTGCCGCCACGGCCGGCCTACCCGTGGGTGGGCGTGCAGAACTGATTGCGTGTGCCTCTGGGTGTGCCGCCACGGCGGCCCACCCGTGGGTGGGCGTGCAGAACTGTTTGCGTGTGCCACTGTGTGTGCCGCCACGGCCGGCCCACCCGTGGGTGGGGCGTGCAGAAGGGTTTGCGGTTGCCTCTGGGTGTGCCGCCACGGCCGGCCCACCGTGAGTGGGGCGCGTGAAGGGCCTGCGCTTGCCTCTGGGTGTGCCACCACGGCCGACCCACCGTGGAGTGGGCGTGCAGAACTGTTGCGTGTGCCTCTGGGTGTGCCGCCACGGCCGGCCCACCCGTGGAGTGGGGGGGCGTGCAGAAGGCCTGCGTTTGCCTCTGGGTGTGCCGCCACGGCAGGCCCACCCGTGGAGTGGGCGTGCAGAACTGTTTGCGTGTGCCACTGTGTGTGCCGCCACGGCCGGCGGCACCCGTGGGTGGGGCGTGCAGAAGGGTTTGCGGTTGCCTCTGGGTGTGCCGCCACGGCCGGCCCACCCGTGGGTAGGCGTGCAGAAGGGCCTGCGTGTGCCTCTGGGTGTGCCGCCACGGCCGGCCCACCCGTGGGTGGGCGTGCAGAACTGTTTGCGTGTGCCACTGGGTGTGCCGCCACGGCCGGCCCATTCGTGGGTGGGGGGGGTGCAAGAAAGGCCTAGGGGTTGCCTCTGGGTGTGCTGCCACGGCCGGCCCACCCGTGGAGTGGGCGTGCAGAATTGTTTGCGTGTGCCACTGGATGTGCCGCCACGGCCGGCCCACCCGTGGGTGGGCGTGCAGAACTGTATGCGTGATCCACTGGGTGTGCCGCCACAGCCGGCCCACCTGTGGGTGGGCGTGCAGAACTGTTTGCGTGTGCCACTAGGTGTGCCGCCACGGCCGGCCCACCCGTGGGTGGGCGTGCAGAACTGTTTGCGTGTGCCACTGGATGTGCCGCCACGGC
>JAKWBO010000329.1:0-57513 GCA_034336685.1 Luscinia luscinia
TCACAAAATGCCAGCCCTTGCACCGAGGGAGGGAGGATGAGGATGAGTGTGGATGGGATTTTTTTTTAATTAAACCTGACCAAATTCAGGAGCTGCTGGAACCATTCCTGAGCTCCCAGACTGGGAATTCATCCCCAGGGCTGCTTGAAAGCAGAGCTGCTCTCTCTGGTGCACTTTTGGAGTTTCCAAACAAACCTTGGAGGGTTTATTTTATTTTAATTTATTTTATTTTTTTTGCCAGAAGGAATTGCAGGAATGGAGGCAGCTGAGTGGAAAATCACAAATGTTTAAAAGTTTACCCTCGTGACGGATTTTTTTTTTTTGGAAAAATCTGAGACATCCCAAACTTGTCTGAGAGGGGAGGTCAGGCCAGGGCATCCCTGGGACTCAGCCCAGCTTGGAGTGGGAGCAGAAAATCTGGAGGATTTTTAATTTGGAAAGGTTCCAGCTGAGATCTGCAAACTGGGAAGGGAATTTTGGGGGCAGAGGGGCAGCTCTGGGGTGATTTGGGGCAGCTTTGGGGTAATTTGGGGCAGCTCTGGGATGATTTGGGGCACCAGGGGCAGCTCTGGGATGATTTGGGGCACCAGGAGCAGCTCTGGGGTGATTTGGGGCAGCTCTGGGATGATTTGGGGCAGCTCTGGGGTGATTTGGGGCAGCTCTGGGATGATTTGGGGCACCAGGGGCAGCTCTGGGATGATTTGGGGCACCAGGAGCAGCTCTGGGGTGATTTGGGGCAGCTCTGGGATGATTTGGGGCACCAGGGGCAGCTCTGGGGTGATTTGGGGCAGCTCTGGGATGATTTAGGACAGCTCTGGGGTGATTTGGGGCAGCTCTGGGGTGATTTGGGGCAGCTTTGGGGTGATTTGGGGCAGCTCTGGGGTGATTTGGGGCAGCTCTCAGGTGATTTGGGGCACCAGGGGCAGCTCTGGGGTGATTTGGGGCAGCTCTGGGATAATTTGGGGCACCAGGAGCAGCTCTGGAATTTTTTGGGGGCAGGGTGAGGTTTTGGGGCGCTGCTATGAGTTCATTTGAGGCTGAAATTTGGATTTGAAATTCTGCTCTGTGAAGAAAAAAACCACTCAGGAGGTGGGAAAAAGTCACTTTTATTGGAAGTCCAGAGCCCCCATTCCCACCTCTGTGGAGGAGCTGCACCACCCCAAATTTCTTTTCCCACTTTTCTGGGGTTTTGGCCCTGCAGAGCAGCCCAGGCACCGTTTCCATTCCTGGAATTCCTCTGAATCCATCCCTGGTATCTCTTGGAGCAGGCAGGGAAGGGGTTGATGTGTTTTTTCCCCTCAAAAAATGGATTTTTTTTCCATTTTTTCCTTTCCTTCCTCCCCTCCGGGCTCTGGTTTGCATCAGAGGGAGCAGAGCAGCATCAGCACCTCGGTCCCAGAGGGTTCTGCAGCAGCTGGGAAATGTGGGAAGGGGGGAGTGGGAAAGGAAATCCAGCCCTGGGCAGGCCCGGGCCCCTTCCTGTGTCCTCACCCGCGGTGGGAATGGAATCCTGCAGGATCCCATGGAGAACTCCTGGAACTGCAGGGAGGGGCAGCGTGCAGAGGCCACCTCTGTCCCTGTGCCTGTCCCTGTCCCCATCCCTGTGCCTGTCCCATCCCATTCCCTGTCCCTGTGCCTGTCCCCGTCCCTGTCCCCATCCCTGTGCCTGTGCCTGTCCCATCCCTGTCCCTCCTCTGTGTCCATCCCTGTCCCTGCTCTGTCCCCATTCCCTGTCCCTGTCCCATTCCCATCCCTGTCCCTGTCTCATCTCCATCCCTGTCCCATCCCCATCCCTGTCTCATCTCCATCCCTGTCCCATTCCCTGTCCCTGTCCCATTCCGTCCCTGTCCCATTCCCATCCCTGTCCCATTCCCATCCCTGTCCCTCCCCTGTCCCTGTCCCATTCCCATCCCTGTCCCTCCTGTCCCTGTCCCGTCCCTGTCCCTGTCCCATCCCTGTCCCTGTCCCATTCCCTGTCCTTGTTCCATTCCCATCCCTGTCCCATCCTATCCCTGTCCCATTCCCTGTCCCTGTCCCTCCCCTATCCCTGTCCCATTCCCATCCCTGTCCCTCCCCTGTCCCTGTCCCATTCCCATCCCTGTCCCTCCCCTGTCCCATTCCCATCCCCTGTCCCATTCCCATCCCTGTCCCATCCCTATCCCTGTCCCATTCCCATCCCTGTCCCTCCCCTGTCCCTGTCCCGTCCCTGTCCCATCCCTGTCCCTGTCCCATTCCCTGTCCTTGTTCCATTCCCATCCCTGTCCCATTCCCATCCCTGTCCCTCCCCTGTCCCTCCCTGTCCGGGTCCCTCCCTCTCTCCCAGTGTGACACAAGCCCCAACCCCCCCGGGCTGGTGGCAGGAGCTGAGAGGCTCTGTTTGTTTGCCAAATTCCTGTGGAATTTTAATCCTGCCTGGGAGGTTCCAGCCCTGCTCCCACACCCTGGGGCACCTCCGGGGCTCGGGAGGCTGCAGGTCTGGGCTGGCCCTAACGGGAGCCCTGGGCTGGCCACATGTGCCCAGTAACCCTGAACTGGTCACTCTTTTCCCAGTAACCCTGGACTGGTCAGTCTTTTCCCAGTAGCCCTGCACTGGTCACTCTTTTCCCAGTAACCCTGGACTGGTCACTCTTTCCCAGTAGCCCTGGGCTGGCCACATGTGCCCAGTAACCCTGAACTGGTCACTCTTTTCCCAGTAGCCCTGGGCTGGCCAGCATTTGCCCAGTAACCCTGCACTGGTCACTCTTTTCCCAGCAACCCTGCACTGGCCAGTATTTGCCCAGTAGCCCTGCACTGGTCACTCTTTTCCCAGTAACCCTGAACTGGTCAGTCTTTTCCCAGTAACCCTGCACTGGTCATTCTTTTCCCAGTAACCCTGCACTGGCCAGCATGTGCCCAGTGGCCCTGGACTGGTCAGTCTTTCCCAGCAGCCCTGGGCTGGCCAGCATTTGCCCAGTAACCCTGCACTGGTTAGTCTTTTCCCAGTAACCCTGCACTGGCCAGGATTTGCCCAGTAGCTCTGGACTGGTCACTCTTTTCCCAGTAACCCTGCACTGGTCACTCTTTTCCCAGTAGCCCTGACCAGTTTTTTCCTAGCATCCCTGGACTGGTCAGTCTTTTCCCAGCAACCCTGGCCAGTATTTTCCCAGTAGCCCTGCACTGGTCAGTATTTTCCCAGTAGTCCTGACCAGTCTTTTCCCAGTAGCCCTGAACTGGTCAGACTTTTCCCAAGATTCCTGGACTGACCATTTCCCCCTGCCCAGGATCCCTGAATTTCCCATTTTCCTTTGCCCAGAATCCCTGGATTTCCCATTTTCCCCTGCCCAGAATTCCTGAATTTCCCATTTTCCTTTGCCCAGAATCCTGGATTTCCCAGGATCCCTGAATTTCCCATTTTCCTCTGCCCAGAATCCCTGAATTTCCATTTCTCTCTGCCCAAAATCCCTGCATTTCCCACAATCCCTGAATTTCCCATTTTCCCCTGCCCAGAATTCCTGAATTTCCCATTTTCCTTTGCCCAAAATCCCTGGATTTCCCAGGATCCCTGAATTTCCCATTTTCCATTGCCCAAAATACCTGCATTTCCCACAATCCCTGCATTTCCCATTTCCCTCTGCCCAGAATCCTGAATTTCCCATTTTCCTTTGCCCAAAATCCCTGGATTTCCCATTTCCCCCTGCCCAGAATTCCTGAATTTCCCATTTTCCCTTGCCCAGAATTCCTGAATTTCCCATTTTCCTTTGCCCAGAATCCTGGATTTCCCAGGATCCTGAATTTCCCATTTTCCATTGCCCAAAAATCCCTGAATTTCCCATTTCCTCTGCCCAGAATCCTGAATTTCCCATTTTCCATTGCCCAAAATCCTGGATTTCCCAGGATCCCTGAATTTCCCATTTTCCATTGCCCAAAATACCTGCATTTCCCACAATCCCTGAATTTCCCATTTCCCTCTGCCCAGAATCCCTGAATTTCCCATTTTCCATTGCCCAAAATACCTGCATTTCCCACAATCCTGAATTTCCCATTTCCCTCTGCCCAGAATCCTGAATTTCCCATTTTCCATTGCCCAAAATCCCTGCATTTCCCACAATCCCTGAATTTCCCATTTTCCCCTGCCCAGAATTCCTGAATTTCCCATTTCCCTCTGCCCAGAATTTCTGAATTTCCCATTTTCCTTTGCCCAAAATCCCTGCATTTCCCACAATCCCTGAATTTCCCATTTCCCCCTGCCCAGAATTCCTGAATTTCCCATTTTCCATTGCCCAAAATACCTGCATTTCCCACAATCCCTGAATTTCCCATTTTCCCCTCCCCAGTATTTCTGAATTTCCCATTTCCCTCTGCCCAGAATCCCTGGATTTCCCAGGATCCCTGAATTTCCCATTGTCCATTGCCCAAAAATCCCTGAATTTCCCATTCCCCCTTCCCAAAATCCCTGAATTCCCCATTCCCCCTTCCCAAAATCCCTGGATTTCCCAGAATCCCTGCATTTCCCAAAACCCCTGGATTTCCCAGGATCCCTGAATTTCCCTCTCTCCTTGCACAGCCTGTCCTGGCCCAGCTCCTGCCCTGCCAGCCTGGAATTCCAACCCTGGGGCTCCTCTCCCTGGGATCCTGCCAGCAGTTTGGGAATTTGGGCACTGCTGCAGCTCGTCCCCTGCTTGGAGGGAAAAATTTGGGGAGCCCCAGTGGTGCCTCAAATCCAGGGAATTTGGGCAATTTCCAGGAATTCAAGAGGAATTTTGGGGAGTCCCACTGCTGCCTCTTCTAGGAAATTTCAGCAATTTCCAGGGATGCAGAGGAAATTTTGGGGAGCCCCACTGGTTCCTCAATTCCAGGGAATTTGGGCAATTTCCAGGGATGTGACAGAAATTTTGGGGAGGTGCCACTGATCCCTGTTCCAGGGAATTTGGGCAATTTCCAGGGATGCCAGAGGAATTTTGGGGAGCTCAATTAGTGCCTCAGTTCAGGGAATTTCAGCAATTTCCAGGGATGTGGGGGGAATTTTAGGGACCCTCAAATCCAGGGAATTTGGACAATTTCCAGGGATTCAAGAGGAATTTTGGGGAGGTGCTACTGATCCCTTTTCCAGGAATTTCAGCAATTTCCAGGGATGTGAGGGGAATTTTGGGGAGCCCCACTGGTTCCTCAATTCCAGGGAATTTGGGCAATTTCCAGGGATTCAAGAGGAATTTTGGGGAGCTCAATTAGTGCCTCAGTTCAGGGAATTTCAGCAATTTCCAGGGATGTGGGGGGAATTTTAAGAACCTCAAATCCAGGGAATTTGGGCAATTTCCAGGAATGCAAGAGGAATTTCGGGGAGCCCCACTGATCCCTGTTCCAGGGAATTTCAGCAATTTCCAGGGATGTGAGGGGAATTTTGGGGAGCTCAATTAGTGCCTCAGTTCTAGGGAATTTCAGCCATTTCCAGGAATGCAAGAGGAATTTTGGGGAACCCCACTGGTCCCTTTTCCAGGGAATTTCAGGAATTTCCGGGAATGCAAGAGGAATTTTGGGGAGCTCAATTTTTCCCTCAATTCCAGGGAATTTGGGCAATTGCCAGGGATGCCAGAGGAATTTTGGGGAGCTCAATTTTTGCCTCAGTTCCAGGGAATTTCAGCAACTTCCAGGTATTCAAGAGGAATTTTGGGGACCCTCAAATCCAGGGAATTTGGACAATTTCCAGGGATTCAAGAGGAATTTTGGGGAGGTGCCACTGATCCCTTTTCCAGGGAATTTCAGGAATTTCCAGGGATGCAAGAGGAATTTTGGGGAGCTCAATTAGTGTTTCAATTCCAGTGAATTTGGGCAATTTCCAGGGATGTGACAGAAATTTTGGGGAGGTGCCACTGATCCCTGTTCCAGGGAATTTGGACAATTTCAGGGATTTAAGATGAAATTTGGGGAGCTCCACTGGTTCCTCAATTCCAGGGAATTTCAGCAATTTCCAAGGATGTGAGGGAAATTTTGGGGACCTTCAAATCCAGGGAATTTGGGCAATTTCCAGGGATTTAAGAGGAATTTTGGGGGCTCAATTTTTGCCTCAGTTCTAGGGAATTTCAGCCATTTCCAGGGATTTAAGAGGAATTTTGGGGAGCCCCACTGGTCCCTTTTCCAGGGAATTTCAGCAATTTCCAGGGGATGTGAGGGGAATTTGGGGACCCTCAAATCAGGGAATTTGGACAATTTCAGGGATTTAAGAGGAATTTTGGGGAGCTCCACTGCTGCTTTTTCAGGGAATTTGGGCAATTTCCAGGGATTCAAGAGGAATTTTGGGAGCCCCACTGCTGCCTCTTCCAGGGAATTTCAGCAATTTCCAGGGATGCAGAGGAAATTTTGGGGAGCCCCACTGGTTCCTCAATTCCAGGGAATTTGGGCAATTTCCAGGGATGTGACAGAAATTTTGGGGAGGTGCCACTTATCCCTGTTCCAGGGAATTTGGGCAATTTCCAGGAATGCCAGAGGAATTTTGGGGAGCTCCACTGGTGCCTCAGTTCCAGGGAATTTCAGCAATTTCCAGAGATTTAAGAGGAAATTTGGGGAGCTCCACTGGTTCCTCAATTCCAGGGAATTTGGACATTTTCCAGAGATTTAAGAGGAAATTTGGGGAGCTCCACTGGTTCCTCAATTCCAGGGAATTTCAGCAATTTCCAAGGATGTGAGGAAATTTTGGGGACCTTCAAATCCAGGAATTTGGGCAATTTCAGGGATTTAAGAGGAATTTTGGGGGGCTTAATTTTTGCTTCAGTTCTAGGGAATTTCAGCAATTTCCAGGAATGCAAGAGGAATTTTGGGGAGCCCCACTGGTCCCTTTTCCAGGGAATTTCAGGAATTTCCAGGGATGTGAGGGGAATTTCGGGGACCCTCAAATCCAGTGAATTTGGGCAATTTCCAGGGATGTGACAGGAATTTTGGGGAGGTGCCACTGATCCCTGTTCCAGGGAATTTGGGCAATTTCCAGGAATGCCAGAGGAATTTTGGGGAGCTCAATTAGTGCCTCAGTTCAGGGAATTTCAGCAATTTCCAGGGATGTGGGGGGAATTTTGGGGGCTCAATTTTTGCCTCAGTTCTAGGGAATTTCAGCAATTTCCGGGAATGCAAGAGGAATTTTGGGGAACCCCACTGGTCCCTTTTCCAGGGAATTTCAGGAATTTCCAGGGATGTGAGGAGAATTTTGGGGACCTTCAAATCCAGGAATTTGGGCAATTTCCAGGGATTTAAGAGGAATTTTGGGGACCCCCACTGGTCCCTTTTCCAGGGAATTTCAGCAATTTCCAGGGATGTGAGGGGAATTTTGGGGAGCCCCACTGGTTCCTCAATTCCAGGGAATTTCAGCAATTTCCAGGGATGTGAGGGAAATTTTGGGGACCTTCAAATCCAGGGAATTTGGGCAATTTCCAGGGATTTAAGAGGAATTTTGGGGAGCTCCACTGGTTCCTCAATTCCAGGGAATTTCAGCAATTTCCAAGGATGTGAGGGGAATTTTGGGGAGCCCCACTGGTTCCTCAATTCCAGGGAATTTGGGCAATTTCCAAGGATGTGAGGAAAATTTTGGGGACCTTCAAATCCAGGGAATTTGGGCAATTTCCAGGGATTTAAGAGGAATTTTGGGGAGCTCAATTAGTGCCTCAGTTCTAGGGAATTTCAGCCATTTCCAGGGATTTAAGAGGAATTTTGGGGAGCCCCACTGGTCCTTTTTCCAGGGAATTTGGACAATTTACAGGGATTAAAGAGGAATTTTGGGGAGCTCAATTAGTGCCTCAGTTCCAGGGAATTTGGACAATTTACAGGGATTGAAGAGCAATTTTGGGGAGCCCCACTGGTCCCTTTTCCAGGGAATTTCAGCAATTTCCAGGAATGCAAAGGGAATTTTGGGGTGCTCAATTCCAGGGAATCCTGGCAATGCCAGAGCTCCCCAGTGCAATATTTGGGAAGCACCTTGCCCAGAGCAGCTTTTTCTGGGCTGGTTTCCCCCAGAATTCTGCATTTTGGACTCTGCTGGAGTGGGGAACAGCTGCCCTGAGCTTTTTCCATGGAATTCTTTCCCACTCCACTCCCGGATGTGTCCCGTGGCGACGCTCAGCTGGGGGTTTTATTCTGTTTTTATTCTGTTTTTATTCTGTTTTTATTCTGTTTTTATTCTGTTTTTATTCTGTTTGGCCTTTTTATTTTATCTCCCCTGGCCCATCTGTGTTTTGGGACATCAAAGGCTGGATTTTCCCACCCACTTACCCAGGAAATTCGGGAGGGCTTGGGGCTGGGTGTGGCTCCAGGGCTGTTTTTTTAGTCCAGAGATAATTTTTTAGTCCAGGGTTGTTTTTTGGGTCCAGGCTGATTTTGGGGTCCAATTTGTTTTTTAGGTCCAGGGCTGTTTTTTTGATCTAGGGCTGTTTTTCAGTCCAGGGCTGGTTTTTTTTGGGTCCAGGCTGCTTTTTTATTCCAGGGTTGTTTTTTGGGTCCAGGCTGATTTTGGGGTCCATCTTATTTTTGGGTCCAGGGCTATTTCTTAGTCCAGAGATAATTTTTTAGTCCAGGGCTGATTTTGGGTTCAGGCTGATTTTGGGGTCCAGTTTGTTTTTGGGGTCCAGAGCTATATTTTAGTCTAGACCTATTTTTTAGTCCAGAGCCACTATTTTAATCCAGGGCTGGTTTTTGGGGTCCAGGACTGATTTTTTAGTCCAGGGCTATTTCCTAGTCCAGAGATAATTTTTAATCTAGGGCTGGTTTTTGGGTCCAGCTTGGTTTTGGGTCCAGGCTGATTTTGGGGTCCAGCTTATTTTTGGGGTCTAGAGCTATATTTTAGTCCAGGCCTATTTTTTAGTCCAGAGCCACTATTTTAGTCCAGGGCTGGTTTTTGGGGTCCAGCTTGTTTTCTAGTCCAGGGCTATTTCTTAGTCCAGAGATAATTTTTTAATCCAGGGCTGGTTTTGGGTCCAGGCTGGTTTTTGGGTCCAGACTGATTTTGGGCTCCAGGCTACCTTTTAGTCCAGGGCTACTTTTTAGTCCAGGGCTGTTTTTGGGTCCAGACTCATTTTTTGGGTCCATTTTTTTTTATGTCCAGAGATGCTTTTTTTAGTCCAGGGCTGTTTTTGGGGTCCAGGCTGATTTTGGGGTCCAGCTTGTTTTTGGGGTCCAGGGCTATATTTCAGTTCAGGGCTACTTTTTAGTCCAGAGCTGCACTTTTAATCCAGGGCTGGTTTTGGGGTCCAGATTGATTTTTGGGTCCATTTTGTTACTGGGATCTGTTACTGGGTAACTGGGAGCACTGGGAGCACTGGGAGCTGTTACTGGGAGCACTGGGAGCCCAGCAGCAGCAGCACGGCTCCCAGTGCTGCTCCCAGGGGAGGAGTTTGGACACTCCAGGGTGGCTCTGGTGGCACTGGGGTGGCTCTGGGATGGCACTGGGACACTCCAGGGTGGCACTGGGGTGGCTCTGGTGGCACTGGGACACTCCAGGGTGGCTCTGGGGTGGCTCTGGTGGCTCTGGTGACACTGGGACACTCCAGGGTGGCACTGGGATGGCTCTGGGGTGGCACTGGGACACTCCAGGGTGGCACTGGGATGGCTCTGGTGGCACTGGGGTGGCTCTGGTGGCACTGGGATGGCTCTGGTGGCACTGGGACACTCCAGGGTGGCTCTGGGATGGCTCTGGGGTGGCTCTGGTGGCTCTGGGACACTCCAGGGTGGCTCTGGGATGGCTCTGGGGTGGCTCTGGTGGCACTGGGGTGGCTCTGGTGGCACTGGGATGGCTCTGAGATGGCACTGGGGTGGCTCTGGGATGGCACTAGGGTGTTCCAGGGCAGCTCTGGGTGGCCCTGGTGGCATTGGGATGGCTCTGGTGGCACTGGGGTGGCTCTGAGATGGCACTGGGACACTCCAAGGTGGCTCTGGTGGCACTGGGATGCTCCCTGAGGTGACCCTGGAGGCACTGGGGTGGCTCTGGGGTGTTCCAGGGCAGCTCTGGGTGGCTCTGGGGTGGCTCTGGGTGGCCCTGGTGGCACTGGGATGGCTCTGGGACACTCCAGAGTGGCTCTGGGATGGCAGTGGTGGCTCTGGTGGCACTGGGATGCTCACTGAGGTGACTCTGGGGGCTCTGGGATGGCTCTGGTGGCACTGGGGTGGCTCTGGTGGCTCTGGGACACTTCAGAGTGGCTCTGAGGTGGCTCTGGGATGCTCCCTGAGGTGACCCTGGAGGCACTGGGGTGGCTCTGGGATGGCACTGGGACACTCCAGGGTGGCACTGGGATGGCTCTAGTGGCTCTGGGGTGGCTCTGGTGGCACTGGGACACTCCAGGGTGGCTCTGGTGGCACTGGGATGGCACTGGGGTGTTCCAGGGCAGCTCTGGGATGGCAGTGGTGGCTCTGGTGGCTCTGGGATTTTCACTGGGATGGCTCTGGTGGCTCTGGGGTGGCTCTGGGTGGCCCTGATGGCACTGGGATGGCACTGGGGTGGCTCTGGTGGCACTGGGACACTCCAGGGTGGCTCTGGTGGCACTGGGATGGCACTGGGACACTCCAGGGTGGCTCTGGGATGGCAGTGGTGGCTCTGGTGGCTCTGGGATGGCTCTGAGGTGACCCTGGTGGCTCGGAGTGGCCCTGGTGGCCTTGGTGGCTCCGGGTGGCCCTGGTGGCACTGGGATGGCCCTGAGGTGGCCCTGGTGGCTCTGGTGGCCCTGGTGTTTGTCCCCTCTCCTGTGCAGCATTCCCAGCCCTGGGTTCAAGGGTAGGTTTTGGGGACAGCCACAGCCACAGCACTGCCAGCAGGGCCTGAGCTGCCTGGGGGGCTGGGGGGCTGGGGGACCCTGGGGGACCCTGGGGTGACTCTGGGGTCTGGGGGACCCTGGGGTAACCCTGGGGTCTGGGGGAGCTCTGGGGTTTGGGGTGACCCTGCTCTGGGGGGAGCTGCGAGGTCTGGGGGACCCTGGGGGGACCCTGGGGTCTGGGTGAGCTGTGGGGTCTGGGGGAACCCTGGGGTGACCTGTGGGGTTTTGGGGTGACCCTGGGGTTTGGGGTGAGCTGTGGGGTTTGGGGAAACCCTGCCCTGGGAGTGAACTGTGGGGTTTGGGGGGATCCTGGGGTGATTCTGGGGTCTGGGGTGAGCTGTGGGGTTTGGGGTGAATGTGGGGTTTGGGGTGAGCTGTGGGGTTTGGGGTGCCCCCTGCTTTAGGAGTGAGCTGTGGGGGTTTGGGGTGAGCTGTGGGGGTTTGGGGGAACTGTGGGGTTTGGGGGGAACTGTGGGGTTTGGGGTGACCCCTGCCCTGGGGTGAACTGTGGGGTTTGGGGGACCCTGGGGTGATTCTGGGGTCTGGGGTGAGCTGTGGGGTTTGGGGTGAATATGGGGTTTGGGGTGAGCTGTGGGGTTTGGGGTGACCCCTGCTTTAGGGTGAGCTGTGGGGGTTTGGGGTGACCCCTGCCCTGGGAGTGAACTGTGGGGTTTGGGGTGAGCTGTGGGGGTTTGGGGGGAACTGTGGGGTTTGGGGTGACCCCTGCCCTGGGGGCTGCAGCTTTTGGGGTAAATGTCTGGGAGAATTGCAGATTTTTGGGGTGAATCTCTGTGGGAATTGCAGATTTTTGGGGTGAATGTCTGGGAGAATTGCAGATTTTTTGGTGAATATTTGGGGTAATTGCAGTTTTTTGGGGTGACTCTGGGGGAATTTTAGGGTTTTTTTGGGGTGAATGTCTGGGAAGAATTGCAGATTTTTTGGGGTGAATCTCTGGGGCTGCAGCTTGTTTTTGGGAGAATCTCTGGGGGGAATTGCTGGGTTTTTGGGGTGAATCACAGGGTTTTTGGGGTGAATGTCTGGGGGAATTGCAGCTTTTGGGGTGACTCTGCTCTGGGGGCTGCAGCTTTTTAGGGTGAATCTCTGGAGGTTATTGCAGTTTTTTGGGGTGAATCTCTGGGGAGAATTGCAGTTTTTTTGGGGTGAATCTCTGGGATTATTGCAGTTTTTTGGGGTGAATCTCTGGAGAGAATTGCAGATTTTTTGGTGAATCTCTGGGGCTATTGCAGTTTTTTGGGGTGACTCTGCTCTGGGGCCTGCAGGTTTTGGGGTGAATGTCTGGAAGAAATTGCAGCTTTTGGGGGTGAATCTGGGGGAATTATAGGGTTTTTTGGGGTGAATCTCTGGGGAGAATTGCAGTTTTTGGGGAGTGAATCTCTGGGATTATTGCAATTTTTGGGGTGAATCTCTGGGATTATTGCCATTTTGGGGTGAATCTCTGTGGGAATTGCAGCTTTTTTTGGGGGGTGACTCTGGGATTATTGCAATTTTTGGGGTGAATCTCTGGGCAGAATTGCAGCATTTTTGGGGTGAATCTCTGGGTTTATTGCCATTTTTGGGGTGAATCTCTGGGTTTATTGCCATTTTTGGGGTGAATCTCTGGGCAGAATTTCCTCTTTTTGGGGGTGTTTCTCTTTGATTATTGCAATTTTTTGGGGGTGTATCTCTGGGATTATTGCAATTTTTGGGGGGGTGTATCTCTGGGATTATTGCCATTTTTGGGGTGAAACAATGGAGTTATTGCCATTTTTGGGGTGAATCTCTGGGATTATTGCCATTTTTGGGGAGTGAATCTCTGGGATTATTGCAATTTTGGGCTGAATCTCTGGGTAGAATTGCAGCATTTTTGGGGTGAATCTCTGGGATTATTGCCATTTTTGGGGGTGTATCTCTGGGATTATTGCAATTTTTGGGGTGACTCTCTGGGCAGAATTTCATCTTTTTTGGGGTGTATCTCTGGGATTATTGCAATTTTTGGGGTGAATCTCTGGGCAGAATTGCAGCTTTTTTTGGGGGTGTATCTCTGTGATTATTGCCATTTTTGGGGTGAACCTCTGGGGTTATTGCCATTTTTGGGGTGAATCTCTTGGCAGAATTTCCTCTTTTTGTGGGTGTATCTCTTTGATTATTGCCATTTTTGGGGTGAATCTCTGGGCAGAATTGCAGCATTTTGGGGTGAATCTCTGGGTTTATTGCCATTTTTGGGGTGAATCTCTGGGCAAAATTTCCTCTTTTTTGGGGGTGTTTCTCTTTGATTATTGCAATTTTTGGGGGTGTGTCTCTGGGATTATTGCAATTTTTGGGGGGTGAATCTCTGGGCAGAATTTCCTCTTTTTGGGGGGTGAATCTGGGATTATTGCAATTTTTGGGGTTTATCTCTGGGATTATTGCAATTTTTGGGGTGAATCTCTGTGGGGAATTGCAGCTTTTTTGGGGGTGACTCTGGGATTATTGCAATTTTTGGGGTGAATCTCTGGGCAGAATTGCAGCTTTTTTGGGGGTGTATCTCTGGTATTATTGCCATTTTTTGGGGTGTATCTCTGGTATTACTGCCATTTTTGGGGTGAATCTCTTGGCAGAATTTCCTCTTTTTTGTGGGTGTATCTCTGGGATTATTGCCATTTTTGGGGTGAATCTCTGGGCAGAATTTAATTTTTTTTGGGGGTGTATCTCTGGGATTATTGCAATTTTTGGGGTGACTCTGGGATTATTGCCATTTTTGGGGGTGACTCTCTGGGATTATTGCCATTTTTGGGGTGAATCTCTGGGATTATTGCAATTTTTGGGGTGTATCTCTGGGATTATTGCCATTTTTGGGGTGAATCTCTGGGCAGAACTGCAGCATTTTTGGGGGTGAATCTTTGGGATTATTGCCATTTTTGGGGTGAAACAATGGAGTTATTGCCGTTTTTGGGGGTGAATCTCTGGGATTATTGCCATTTTGGGGTGAATCTCTGGGCAGAATTTCATCTTTTTTTGGGGGTGTATCTCTGGGTTTATTGCAATTTTTGGGGTGAATCTCTGGGATTATTGCCATTTTTGGGGGTGACTCTGGTATTATTGCCATTTTTGGGGGTGTATCTCTGGGATTATTGCCATTTTTGGGGTGACTCTCTGGGATTATTGCCATTTTTGGGGTGTATCTCTGGGATTATTGCCATTTTTGGGGTGACTCTCTGGGATTATTGCCATTTTGGGGGTGACTCTCTGGGATTATTGCCATTTTTGGGGTGAATCTCTGTGATTATTGCCATTTTGGGGGTGACTCTCTGGGATTATTGCCATTTTTGGGGGTGACTCTCTGGGATTATTGCCATTTTTGGGGTGACTCTCTGGGATTATTGCCATTTTTGGGGTGACTCTCTCCCTGAGGGGCTGCATCTCTTGGCCCTTTCCCTGAGCAGGATTTATTTTCCCCTGGTCTGATCCATCCTCTTTCCCTGTGTTTTTTTTCCATGTGCTGCCCCGTGGAATTTGGATTATTCATCAGGTAAGAACATCACTCCTCTCCTCTTTGGGCTGGAAATTGGGGCAAGGATGCTCTGTGAGATTCCTGGGGTGGTGTGGGAGGAGAATTCCTGGGATTTACCTGTTTGGGTGGCACAGAGGGGACAGGAGGTGCCTCTTGTCCCTTGCCATGAGAAAACCCTGGATAAAAATGGATAAAAATGGATAAAAGTGGATAAAAATGGAAAAAAATGAAAAAAAATTGATAAAAATGGGAAAAATGGATTAAAAAATGGATAGAAATGGATAAAGATGGGAAAAAATTGATAAAAATGGATTAAAAAATGAAAAAAAAAAAGATAAAAATGGGGAAAAATAGATAAAAGTGGATAAAAATGGAAAAGAAATGGGAAAAATGGATAAAAATGGGAAAAATGGATAAAAATGGGAAAAATGGTTAAAAATGGGAAAAAATGGATAAAAATGGGAAAAATGGATAAAAATGGGAAAAAATGGATAAAAATGGGAAAAAATGGATAAAAATGGGGGAAAATGGATAAAAAATTGATAAAAAATGGATAAAGATGGGAAAAATGGATAAAAAATTGATAAAAATTGGATAAAAATGGATAAAAATGGGTAAAAGAATGGATAAAAAAATGGATAAAGATGGGAAAAATGGATAAAAATGGGAAAAATGGATAAAAATGGATAAAAAATGGGTAAAAGAATGGATAAAAAATGGATAAAGATGGGAAAAAATGGATAAAAATGGGAAAAATGGATAAAAATGGGGAAAATTGATAAAAATGGGAAAAAATGGATAAAAATGGGAAAAACGGATAAAAATGGGAAAAAATGGATAAAAATGGGAAAAAATGGATAAAAATGGGGGAAAATGGATAAAAAATTGATAAAAAATGGATAAAGATGGGAAAAATGGATAAAAATGGGAAAAAAATGGATAAAAATGGAAAAAAAAGAAAAAAAAAAGGATAGAAATGGATAAAAAGGGGAAAAATGGATAAAAATGGATTAAAAAATGAAAAAAAATTGATAAAAATGGGGGAAAATGGATAAAAGTGGATAAAAGTGGATAAAAATGGAAAAGAAATGGCAAAATGGAAAAGAAATGGGAAAATAGAAAAGAAATGGGAAAAATGGATAAAAATGGAAAAAATGGATAAAGATGGGAAAATGGATAAAGATGGGAAAATTGATAAAGATGGGAAAATTGATAAAGATGGGAAAAATGGATAAAAATGGGAAAGAAATGGGGGAAAATGGATAAAAATGGATAAAAATGGGAAAAAATGGATAAAAATGGGAAAAAATGGATAAAAATGGGGGAAATGGATAAAAAATTGATAAAAAATGGATAAAAATGGATAAAAAATGGGTAAAAGAATGGATAAAAAAATGGATAAAAAATGGATAAAGATGGGAAAAAATGGATAAAATGGGGAAAATGGATAAAATGGATAAAAATTGATTTAAATAATGGGAAAAATGGATAAAATGGGAAAAAATGGATAAAAATGGAAAAAAATGGATTAAAATGGGAAAAAAAAGGATAAAAATGGGAAAAAAAATTATAAAAACGGAAAAAAATTTATAAAAATGGGAAAAATGGATAAAAATGGGAAAAAATTATAAAAACAGAAAAAATGGATAAAAAAATTCCCTGTGCTGGAAAGGGAGGAGTGAAGTTCCCTGCTAGTTCCCTCCTGGAAAACAAAGGCCACGAGCCTTTGGGATTTGTGGGGCCTGCTCCAAATCCTCGGGGTCATTTGGTCAAGTGGGGCAAATTGGGAGAGTCTGCCCGAGGTTAATTAACACCTCATTAACTGCAGGCTGGGGGAAACCTGAGCCTGAGCAGCCTCTGGGAATATGGGCAGGGACTGGGAGGGACTGGGAGGGACTGGGAGTGGGATTCCCTGGGAAAGCTGATCCCAGGAGGGATTTGGGGTTCTGGGATGTGGAAAATCTGATCCCAGAGGGGATTTGGGGATCTCTAAGATGGGAATGTAATCTCACAGAATTCCCAGTGGGAGCTGATCCCAGAAGAGATGATCCCAGTGGAAATGTGGGGATCTCTAAGCTGGGAACATGAGCTCACAGAATTCCCAGTGGGATCTGATCCCAGGAGAGATGATCCCAGGGGGGATTTGGGGGTCTCTGGGCTGGGAATGTGAGCTCATGGAATTCCCTGGAAAAGCTGATCCCAGTAGGAATTTGGGGATCTCTAAGGTGGGAACATGAGCTCACAGAATTCCCAGTGGGATCTGGTCCCAGGAGGGATTTGGGGGTTCTGGAATGTGGAAAAAGTGATCCCAGTGGAAATTTGGGGATCTCTAAGCTGGGAACATGAGCTCACAGAATTCCCAGTGGGATCTGGTCCCAGGAGGGATTTGGGGATCTGGATGTTGGAATGGTGGAGCAGGGATGAATCCTGGATCCATTCCTAATTCCTGGTCTGGGAAGGAAAGGTTTTAGGGATCCTGGGGTTTTAGGGATAACCTCACACCTGAGACTCCCTCAATGGGATCTGGGCTGGGAATGTGAGCTCACAGAATTCCCAGTGGGAGCTGGTCCCAGGAGGGATTTGGGGTTTCTGGGATGTGGAAAAACTGATCCCAGAGGGGATTTGGGGATCTCTAAGCTGGGAATGTGAGCTCATGGAATTCCCTGGAAAAACTGACCCCAGGAGGGATTTGGGGTTCTGGATGTTGGAATGGTGGAGCAGGGATCCATCCTGGATCCATTCCCAATTTGTGATCAGGGAAGGAAAGGTTTTTAGGGATCCTGGGGTTTTAGGGATAACCTCACACCTGAGACTCCCTCAATGGGATCTGGGCTGGGAATGTGAGCTCACAGAATTCCCAGTGGGAGCTGGTCCCAGGAGGGATTTGGGGGTCTCTGGGCTGGGAATGTAATCTCACAGAATTCCTGGTGGAATCTGATCCCAGGAGGGATTTGGGGGTTCTGGAATGTGGAAAATCTGATCCCAGGAGTGATTTGGGGTTCTGGGATGTGGAAAAACTGATTCCAGGAGGGATTTGGGGGTTCTGAAATGTGGAAAATCTGATCTCAGGAGGGATTTGGGGGTTCTGGAGTGTGAAAAAGTGATCCCAGAGGGGATTTGGGGATCTCTAAGGTGGGAACATGAGCTCACAGAATTCCCAGTGGGAGCTGGTCCCAGGAGGGATTTGGGGATCTGGGATGTGGAAAAACTGATCCCAGGAGGGATTTGGGGATCTCTAGGCTGGGAATGTGAGCTCATGGAATTCCCTGGAAAAACTGATCCCAGGAGGGATTTGGGGTACTGGATGTTGGAATGGTGGAGCAGGGATCCATCCTGGATCCATTCCCAATCTGTGATCTGGGAAGGAAAGGTTTTTAGGGATCCTGGGGTTTTAGGGATAACCTCACACCTGAGACTCCCTCAATGGGATCTGGGCTGGGAATGTGAGCTCTCAGAATTCCTGGTGGCATCTGGTCCCAGGAGGCATTTGGGGTTTCTGGGATGTGAAAAACTGATCCCAGGAGGGATTTGGGGGTTCTGGAATGTGGAAAATCTGATCCCAGGAGGGATTTGGGGTTCTGGGATGTGGAAAAGCTGATCCCAGGAGGGATTTGGGGATCTCTAAGGTGGGAGTGTGAGCTCACAGAATTCCCAGTGGGATCTAGTCCCAGGAGGGATTTGGGGGTTCTGGAATGTGGAAAAAGTGATCCCAGGGGAATTTGGGGTTCTGGGATGTGGAAAAACTGATCCTAGAGGGGATTTGGGGGTTCTGGGATGTGGAAAAGCTGATCCCAGGGGGAATTTGGGGATCTCTAAGGTGGGAACATGAGCTCACAGAATTCCCAGTGGGATCTGGTCCCAGGAGGGATTTGGGGATCTGGATGTTGGAGTGGTGGAGCAGGGATCCATCCTGGATCCATTCCCAATTTGTGATCTGGGAAGGAAAGGTTTTTAGGGATCCTGGGGATTTAGGAATAACCTCACACCTGAGACTCCCTCAATGGGATCTGGGCTGGGAATGTGAGCTCACAGAATTCCCAGTGGGAGCTGATCCCAGGAGGGATTTGGGGTTCTGGGATGTGGAAAATCTGATCCCAGGAGGGATTTGGGGATCTGGAATGTGGAAAAACTGATTCCAGGAGGAATTTGGGGATCTCAAAGCTGGGAACATGAGCTCACAGAATTCCCAGTGGGAGCTGGTCCCAGAAGAGATGATCCCAGGGGAATTTGGGGGTCACTGGGCTGGGAATGTGAACTCACAGAATTCCCAGTGGAATCTGGTCCCAGGAGGGATTTGGGGTTCTGGAATGTGGAAAAACTGATCCCAGGAGGGATTTGGGGTTCTGGGATGTGGAAAAACTGATCCCAGGAGGGATTTGGGGATCTCTAAGCTGGGAATGTGAGCTCTCAGAATTCTTTGGAAAGGCTGATCCCAGGGGGAATTTGGGGTTCTGGGATGTGGAAATCTGATCCCAGGAGGGATTTGGGGTTCTGGGCTGGGAAAGGCTGATCCCAAGGGGAATTTGGGTTTCTGGGATGGGAAAGGCTGATCCCAGGGGGAATTTGGGGGTCTCCACGCTGGAACACTGCAGCGGGGATCCATCCCGGATCCATGCCTGATTCCCACCCGGCACAGGAAGGGTTTCAGGGATCCCTGCCGCTGTCCCCCTGTCCCATCTGCGCGCGGGGCTGTCGCTGTCCCCAGCCGGCTGCTCGGGGCTCGGAGCACAAACGGGGCTTTGAGGGCGGCGGCGGGAGCTGCCAGCCCTGGCTGCCTGCCCGGACAGCAGCGCCGGCCCAACACAGGCGGCTTTGTGCGAGCCGGGCTGCGGGGGCAGGGACAGGGGACAGGGACAGGGGCAGGGACAGGGGCAGGGGACAGGGGACAGGGGCAGGGGGCAGGGGACAGGGGACACCGCCCGCAGCTCTGCGGGGACAGGGGACACCGCCCGCAGCGAGGGCAGCTCTGCGGGGACAGGGGACAGGGGACAGGGACAGGGACAGGGGGCAGGGGACAGGGGACAGGGGGCAGGGGGCGCGGGGACAGGGGACAGGGGACAGGGGACAGGGGCAGGGGACAGGGGCAGGGGGCAGGGGGACAGGGGGACACCGCCCGCAGCTCTGCGGGGACAGGGGGACACCGCCCGCAGCGAGGGCAGCTCTGCAGGGACAGGGGACAGGAACAGGGGCAGGGGACAGGGGGCAGGGGGACAGGGGGCAGGGGACAGGGGGGCGCGGGGACAGGGGGACAGGGGACAGGGGCAGGGGCAGGGGACAGGGGCAGGGGACGGGGCGCGGGGACAGGGGACAGGGGACAGGGGACAGGGGCAGGGACAGGGGCAGGGGACAGGGGACAGGGGCAGGGGACAGGGGGACACGGGGACACGGGGACATGGGGAGACCGCCCGCAGCTCTGCGGGGACATGGGGACAGGGGACACGGGACACAGGGACAGGGGACACCGCCCGCAGCGAGGGCAGCCCTGCGGGGACACGGGACACAGGGACAGGGGACACGGGGACACCGCCCGCAGCCAGGGCAGCTCTCGGGCTCGCTGTGCCGCTCTCACCCAAATAAAGCGGGTGCGGCTCCCGCTGTGACCCGGCGGCTCCGTCCCCGCCCCGAGGGGTGACAGCAAAGCCGCCTTTGTCCCCGAGCTGGCGGCAAACGGAGCGGCCCCACGGCCCGGCTCTGCTGCTGGCGCCGTGCCCGGGGGGGTCCCGCTGTCGGGAGTGGCGCGGGGGACAGCGCAGGTGACAAAAGGCTGGCGCAGCTTTGTGCCCTCGCGTCCCTGCAGGGGGGTTTGGGGTGCAGGGAGCTGCTGGTGGGATTTTCTGTCTGGAGTGTCCCCTCAGCAGGGCTGGGGACAGCTGAGCCCCGAGGAGGGGATGGGTCCAGCCCTGGGGACAGCAGGATCAAACCTGGGATCAAATCCAGCCCTGGGGACAGCAGGATCAAATCTAGGATCAAATGGGATCAAATCAAACCCTGAGGATGGCAGGATCAAACCTGGGATCAAATCCAGCTCTGGGAACAGCAGGATCAAACCTGGGATCAAATCCAGCTCTGGGAACAGCAGGATCAAACCTGGGATCAAATCCAGCTCTGGGAACAGCAGGATCAAACCTGGGATCAAATCCAGCCCTGGGAACAGCAGGATAAATCTGGGATTAAATAGGATCAAATCCAGCTCTGGGAACAGCAGGATCAAACCTGGGATCAAATCCAGCCCTGGGGACAGCAGGATCAAACCTGGGATCAAATGGGACCAAATCCAGCTCTGGGAACAGCAGGATGGACCAAATCCAGCCCTGGGGACAGCAGCATCAAATCTGGGATCAAATAGGATCAAATTTAACCCTGGGGACAGCAGGATCAAATCTGGGATGAAATCCATCTCTGGGGACAGCAGGATCAAATCTGGGATCAAATGGATCAAATCCAGCTCTGGGGACAGCAGGATGGATCAGCCCCCCAAGGAGGGATCAAATCCGTGCCATAAATTGGGAATTCTGTGGTGTTTCTAGGCAAGAGTGGAAATTCAGCCCGAGAACAAAGAGGGGATTTAGGAACAGGTGGAAAATCGCACCTGGTGTGGGAAACTGCGGTGCAGGAAGAGAATGGCTCGCGGAAAAATGTTGGATCTCATCCAGTGGGCGGGAATTGTGAAAGGAGCCTTGCTTTGGGCTCCCTGCTCTGGTTCCTGCGCTGTGATCCAAGGACAGCCGGCTGGATCAGGGCTGGGGGAGGAATTCCCGCAGTGTCCCGAGCTCCCGTCCCCTCTGGAAGCCGGGGCGGTGCCGGGCTGGGCTGCGAACCCATTTCTCGGCTGGTTTGGCCGCGGCGAGGCAGCAAAGTGGGTTTAGCGGGGTTTTTCCAGCCTAATCCGCCGGGGAGCGTTTCAGATCCCTCAGCCTGCTGCCAGCCCCGGCTGAACAAACTTCCAATCCCAAACGTTTGTGCAACACAAACTCTGCCTTGAGGCCTTTTTACTTTATTTTTTTCCTTGTCCCGGACCCACGGCGGCTCCCTGGGAGTGTTTTTGGTGGTGGCGGCAGAGGGAAACCTCAAATCCTCGCGAAGCAATTAGGGCTTAATGAGACACTTCCTACACATCTGGTTTCAATCCTGGCGGCGATTCGGGGACCCGCGGAGGGAGGAAGGTGCGGCAGTCCCGGCCTCTTCCCTCTCCTCCTCCCCTGATGATCCCAAAATCCCAAAATCGCTGCGGGTCGTTCGGTGCTGACGCGCTGCCAGTTGATGGAGCCGCTTTTGAGAGCGGCTGTGACGCGCCTAATTAGTGTGTAATTAACCCAAAGCGTGGCCCAGACTTCAGAAGATTCCTGAACTCATTGCCAAGCGCGAGGGGGGAAGGAAAAAAAAGGGGAGAAACTTTGCAGGATTGAAGGATTTCCGTGCGGGATTGCTGGGAGAGGTTTGCGGCTTATCCCGACTTTTTGTCCTGGTTCCGGGCACTCCCAAAATCCTCCCCCGCCCCACTGCGCTGCTCAGGAAGCCGGGACAGGCTCCTCCTGCCCTGCCCGTGTTTGGTTTGAAGCCAGGGCCCGGGTGCCAGGGGATCTCCGGGCTGAGCTTTGGCCCGGGATAAAGGCGGCGCTGACTCAGGGGCAGCCCCGGGGCGGCCGCACGTGGATTCCCGGCAGTGCCACTGAGTCACGGCACGGCCTGGTGCCCTGCAGGGCGGGGGAAAGCAGGGGAGGGAGAAACGGGGCAGGGAGAAACGGGGAGGAGAAACAGGGAAGGGCAGCTGGAATCCCCCAGCACCGTCCTCCTGCTCTGCCTCATTTCCCAGGAATATTCCCTGCTCCAAAAGCATGTTCTGGGTGGCTCAGGAGAGAAGGGAAAAGCAGTGAAGGGAAAAACAGGGAAGGGAGAAACAGGGGAGGGAAAAGCAGGGAAGGGCAGCTGGAATCCCCCAGCACTGTCCTTCTACTGTGTCTCATTTCCCAGGAATATTCCCTGCTCTAAAGGCACCTCCTGGGTGGCTCAGGAGAGAAGGGAAGGGAAAAACAGGGAAGGGAAAAGCAGGGAAGAGCAGCCTGGAATCCCCCAGCACCGTCCTCCTGCTTCCTCACTTCCCAGGAATATTCCCTGCTCCAAAAGCATGTTCTGGGTGGCTCAGGAGGGGAAGGGAAAAGCAGGGAAGGGAAAAACAGGGAAGGGAGAAACAGGGGAGGGAAAAAGCAGGGAAGGGCAGCTGGAATCCCCCAGCACTGTCCTTCTACTGTGTCTCATTTCCCAGGAATATTCCCTGCTCTAAAGTTCCTCAGGAGGGAAGGAAAAAAACAGGGAAGGGCAGCTGGAATCACTCAGCACCATCTTCCTGCTCTGCCTGCATCCCCAGGAATATTCCCTGCTCCAAAAGCATGTTCTGGGTGACTCAGGAGAGAAGGGAAAAGCAGGAAGGGAAAAACAGGGAATAGAAAAGCAGGGAAGGGAAAAATAGGGAGGGAAAAACAGGGAAGAGCAGCCTGGAATCCCCCAGCACTGTCCTTCTACTGTGTCTCATTTCCCAGGAATATTCCCTGCTCCAAAAGCATGTTCTGGGTGGCTCAGGAGAGAAGGGAAAAGCAGGGAAGGGAAAAACAGGGAAGGGAGAAACAGGGAGGGAAAAATAGGGAAGGGAAAAGCAGGGAAGGGCAGCCTGGAATCCCTCAGCACCGTCCTCTTGCTCTGCCTCACTTCCCAGGAATATTCCCTGCTCCAAAAGCACCCCCTGGGTAGCTCAGGAGAGAAGGGAAAAGCAGGGAAGGGACAAACAGGAAGGGAGAAACAGGGAGGGGAAAAATAGGGGAGGGAAAAGCAGGGAAGGGCAGCCCAGCACCGTCCTCCTGCTCTGCCTCATTTCCCAGGAATATTCCCTGCTCCAAAAGCATGTTCTGGGTTGCTCAGGAGAGAAGGGAAAAGCAGGGAAGGGCAGCCTGGAATCCCTTAGCACCGTCCTCCTGCTCTGCCTCAATTCCCAGGAATATTCCCTGCTCCAAAGGCACTTCCTGGGTGGCTCAGGAGAGAAGGAAAAAACAGGGAAGAGCAGTCTGGAATCACTCAGCACCATCTTCCTGCCCTGCCTGCATCCCCAGGAATATTCCCTGCTCCAAAAGCATGTTCTGGGTGGCTCAGGAGAGAAGGGAAAAGCAGGGAAGGGAAAAACAGGGAAGAGCAGCTGGAATCCCCCAGCACTATCCTTCTACTGTGTCTCATTTCCCAGGAATATTCCCTGCTCCAAAGGCATCTCCTGGGTGGCTGAGGAGAGAAGGGAAGGGAAAAGCAGGGAAGTGAAAAGCAGGGAAGGGCAGCTGGAATCCCTTAGCACCGTCCTCCTGCTCTGCCTCCATTCCCAGAAATATTCCCTGCTCTAAAGTGCCTCAGGAGAGAAGGGAAAAGCAGGGAAGGGAAAATCTGGGAAGGGAAAAACAGGGAAGGGCAGCTGGAATCCCTCAGCACCGTCCTCCTGCCCTGCCTCATTTCCCAGGAATATTCCCTGCTCCAAAAGCATGTTCTGGGTAGCTCAGGAGAGAAGGGAAAAGCAGGGAAGGAAAAAACAGGGAAGAACAGGGAAAGGCAGCCTGGAATCCCTCAGCACCGTCCTCCTGCCTTGCTTCTCTTCCCAGAAATGTTCCCTGCTCCAAAGGCACCTCCTGGGTGGCACAGGAGAGAAGGAAAAGCAGGGAAGGGCAGCCTGGAATCCCCCAGCACTGTCCTTCTACTGTGTCTCATTTCCCAGGAATATTCCCTGCTCTAAAGTTCCTCAGGAGGGAAGGGAAAAACAGGGAAGGAAAAAAACAGGGAAGGGCAGCTGGAATCACTCAGCACCATCTTCCTGCTCTGCCTCATTTCCCAGGAATATTCCCTGCTCCAAAAGCATGTTCTGGGTGGCTCAGGAGAGAAGGGAAGGGAAAAACAGGGAAGGGCAGCTGGAATCCCTCAGCACCATCCTCCTGCTCTGCCTCATTTCCCAGGAATATTCCCTGCTCCAAAAGCATGTTCTGGGTGGCTCAGGAGAGAAAGGAAAAGCAGGGAAGGGCAGCTTAGAATCCTTCAGCAAAATCCTTCTGCCCTGCCTCCATTTCCAGGAATATTCCCTGCTCCAAAGTGCCTCAGGAGTGAAGGGAAAAGCAGGGAAGGGCAGCTGGAATCCCCCAGCACCATCCTCCTGCTCTGTCTCATTTCCCAGGAATATTCCCTGCTCCAAAAGCACCTCCTGGGTGGCTCAGGAGTGAAGGGAAAAGCAGGGAAGGGAAAAGCAGGAAGGGCAGCTGGAATCCCCAGCACTGTCCTTCTACTGTGTCTCATTTCCCAGGAATATTCCCTGCTCTAAAGTTCCTCAGGAGGGAAGGAAAAATCAGGGAAGGGAAAAACAGGGAAGGGCAGCTGGAATCACTCAGCACCATCCTCCTGCCCTGCCTGCATCCCCAGAAATATTCCCTGCTCTAAAAGCACCTCCTGGGTGGCTCAGGAGAGAAGGGAAGGGAAAAACAGGGAAGGGAAAAAACAGGGAAGGGCAGCCTGGAATCCCCCAGCACTGTCCTTCTACTGTGCCTCATTTCCCAGGAATATTCCCTGCTCCAAAGTGCCTCGGGAGGGAAGGGAAAAGCAAGGAAGGGAAAAACAGGGAAGGGCAGCTGGAATCCCTCAGCACCATCCTCCTGCCCTGCCTGCATCCCCAGGAATATTCCCTGCTCCAAAAGCGGCTCAGGAGAGAAAGGAAAAACAGGGAAGGGCAGCTGGAATCCCTTAGCACCGTCCTCCTGCCCTGCCTGCATCCCCAGGAATATTCCCTGCTCCAAGTCTGCTCCTGGCCAAGGGAAGTTTCCTCAGCCCAGTGCCTGGCTTGGAGCGGAGCCTCCCGCTCTCCTCACGGGTTTGGTTTGGTTTAATCAGCATCCAGCTCTTTCCTGGGATTCCTCCTGGGAGATTTGGATTGCTGGGGATGGGGATAAAGAATTCCAAAGACTCCCAGCCCGGCACAGAGCCCTGGCAGTGCCCCAGGTGCTGGAGGGGGCTTGGGGAGGAAACCTTGGGGGCTGCTCCTGTTTTCCTGCTGCTAACTCGATTTCTTCTCTCCTTTTCTCCTCCTCTGCTTTCTAAAGAACATAGGAAACTTCTCGCCGGTAAGTGGTGGGGGTGCCCCAAAAAAACCAAACAACCAACCCCAAATTCTCATTTTTTTTCCCATCCACATCAGCCTGGCTGGTTTAGTCGCTGTCACCCTCATCCCTGGGGACGTGCCGGAGCAATGGGAGCCCCCGGGGTTTGCTGTCACCTCGGGGCCACCATTGCTGTTAGATCACAGCTCCTGCTGTCCCCTCCTCCCTCCCGGCCCTGTCCCCACCCTCAGGGCGGTGGCGCCGCTGCGGAGCTGTGATCTAAGGGCTGCTCGCTTAGTTCTCGCCTCATCTTCCTCTCCATCCTCAGCCTCTCACCGTCAGCGGCCTGGCAGAGCCCCAACTGGGCCGAACTGGGAGCACTGGGATGCTCCAGGGGGTGGGGCAGGCAGAGAATTCCTTGGGAATTCCGTGGGAATGTTCAGGGAAAATTGAAGGGGGTGGGGCAGGTTCAGACTCGACAGAAAAAAGGAATTTTTACAGTGCTCACGTAGTTCTCGCCTCATCTTCCTCTCCATCCTCAGCCTCTCACCTTCAGCAGCCTGGGGAGGGCGGGCAGAGCTCTGGCAGCTCCTACTGGGCCGAACTGGGAGCACTGGGATGCTCAAGGGGGTGGGTTGGGGTTTGTGTGTGTGTTTTTGTCCCGTTGCTCCAGCGAATTCCTGAGCTGGGGAGCTCCGGGTGTGGGGCAGGCAGAGAATTCTTTGGGAATTCCGTGGGAATGTTCAGGGAAAAGCGAGGGAGGTGGGACAGGAGGAGCGGGGATGGGTTGAGGCTGCAGGAGGGTGGGTCAGAGTCAACAGAAAAAAGGAATTTTTACAATGCGGGCGGCGAAACTCTGGCACAGAGGAGCTGCCTGGCAAAGCAGCTGAGAAGGGATTGAACCACGAGTGCCCCAAATTTGGGGTTGGGGCTGCTCCTCTTCCCACTTTCCTGCTCACCCCAGGACTTTTAGGACCACTGCCGACCCCAAAGTAGCTTTTGGGGACAAACCGGGGACCCCGGAGCCGCTGGAAGCCGCGCACTCGCGGCTGCGCAGGGAGGAGCAGAAGGAAATTTGGGTTTTTTTCCCAAGCCGACAGCATCCTCTGCTGGCTGCCGCTCCCCGAGCCTCCCGCCCCTCTCGGCCCCGGGGATCGCGCCTGGAGCCGGGGCGGGGGCGCTGCCCTGTCCCCTGCCCGGGGTGTCCCCCGATGGTGGCAGGAGCGGGGCTGGCGGCTCGCGGGTTTCCCAGAGCGGCTGGAAAAGGGTCAGGAGTGCCCGGAACACGCTAAACCCACTCAGGGCGCGGTCGGGGAGTGCCGGAAAGGTCCCGTTTGTTCGCTTTTGTCACCTTTTGTCCCCGTTTGTGGCCCCGTTTGTCCCTCCCGCCCGTGCGGGTCCCTGGAGCTGCTCTGGGCTCCGCTCGCTTTGGGGCTCGGCTGGAATTGCTGGAGACGGGAGAGGATCGGGAAGGGCAGCAGGTGGCGATGTGAGACCGCGCGAAATCCCGGGTTCGGCTGTGAAATCCCAAATTCGGGCGTGAAATCCCGGGTTCGGCTGTGAAATCCCAAAATCAGATGTGAATGACGGGTTCGGCTGTGGAATCCCAGGTTTGGGTGTGAAATCCTCGGTTTGGGTGTGAAATCCCGGGTTCGGGCGTGAAATCCCAAATTCGGGTGTGAAATCCCTCGATTTGGTTATGAAATCCCGGGTTTGGCTGTGAAATCCCGGGTTCGGTGTGAAATCCCAAGTTCGGGTGTGAAATCCCGGGTTTGGGTATGAAATCCCAAATTCGGGTGTGAAATCCCAAAATCAGATGTGAATCCCGGTTCGGCTGTGGAATCCCAAAATCAGATGTGAATTCCGGGTTCGGTTGTGAGTTCTCGGGTTCGGCTGTGAAATCCCAAAATTGGGTGTGAAATCCCAGGTTTGGGTGTGAATTGCCGGGTTCGGGTGTGGAATCTCGGTTTTGGCTGTGAAATCCCAAAATCGGGTGTGAAATCCCAAAATCAGATGTGAAATTCCAGGTTTGGCTATGAAATCCCAAAATTGGGTGTGAAATCCCAGCTTTGGGTGTGAAATTCCAAAATTAGATGTGAATTCCCGGGTTCGGCTGTGGAATTCCTGGTTCGGGTGTGAAATCTCAGGTTCGGCTGTGAAATCCCAAAATTGGGTGTGAAATCCCAGGTTCGGGTGTGAAATCCCAAATTCAGATGAGGCAGCACTCCCTGGAGCAGCAGTGTTTTGTGGGAATGTTTTGTGGGAACGTTTTGTGGGAATGTTTTTGGGCATGTTTTGTGGAAATGTTTTGTGGGAATGTTTTGTGGGAATGTTTTTTGGGGATGTTTTTTGGGAATGGGGTGGATTGACATCCCCAGCCCCTCTCCCACCCTCCCTCCCGCGCAGAGATTTAAAATCTCTTCATTTCCAAGCGCTGCTCAGCGGGGAGTCAGGCTGAGTCCTGCCAAGTGTTAAATGAAATAATTAAAATCCCACTTTTCTCTCCTTAATTAGCCGGGAAAACTGCGAGAGGGGATGGGGAAAGTGATCTTCCTCCTCCTCCTCCTCCTCCTCCTCCTCCTCCTCCTCCTCCTCCTCCTCCTCCTCCTCCTCCTCCTCCTTCTCCCAGAACAGCTCTGGGTGCTGTCAGATAAATCCCAATTAATTCCCTGCCAAACAGGATTAATTCCAGGTGGAGAATCAGCTCGGTGAGGAGGGCGTGATTGACAGCTGTCAATCATCTCCCAAAAGCAGCTCAGTTGGTTTATTTTGGGGTTTTTTTGTTTTGTTTTTGGGTGTTTTTGTTTGGTTGGTTGGTTGGTTTGGTTTTTTGGTTCTTTTTTGTTTTTTTTTGCTTTTGTGGTCTTTTTTGTTTTGATTTTTGGTGGTTTTTTTAATTTTTTTTTTTTTTGCTTTTGTGGTCTTTTTTGTTTTGTTTTTACTGTTTTTTTTTTTTTTTAATTTTTTTATTTTTATTTTTTGCTCGGGTGGATTCTCTGGCCCCTCATTCCCCGGGGACACATCCCGAGTGTCCCAAAGTGTCCGGGGAAGGGCTGGGTGTTCCCGGCTGGCAGAGGAACAGGTGGCACTTGTCACTGTCACCAGCGAGGTGCCGAGGTGTGGCAGCTGCACAGGGAGGGACACTGAGGACAAAGGATCCTGTCCCACCCCAAATCCTGTGTTTGTTTGCCGAGGATGAGGAGCCGCTGTGTCCGTGCTGGGAGCCCCAGGACACAAAAGCTGCCCCTAAAAGTGGCCCCGCGGTGGCTCGGAGGGGACAGAGAAAGGGACGCCTGATTTGCATGTGAAAAACGGGAGGATGCAAATTCCCTGGTTTCCCTTCGGGAATTGTTCAAAGCTGAGCCTTGGGCTTTATCCTGGATTGATGTGGTGGCTCCTAAACCCTGCCTGGGGACAGGAACGGGCTCCTAAACCCTGCCTGGGGACAGGGATGGCTCCTAAACCCTGCTCAGGGACAGGACGGGCTCCTAAACCCTGCTCAGGGACAGGGATGGCTCCTAAACCCTGCCTGGGGACAGGGACGGGCTCCTAAACCCTGCTCAGGGACAGGATGGGCTCCTAAACCCTGCTCAGGGACAGGGATGGCTCCTAAACCCTACCTGGGGACAGGGACGGGCTCCTAAACCCTGCTCAGGGACAGGGATGGCTCCTAAACCCTACCTGGGGACAGGGACGGGCTCCTAAACCCTGCTCAGGGACAGGGACGGGCTCCTAAACCCTGCTCAGGGACAGGGATGGCTCCTAAACCCTGCCTGGGGACAGGACGGGCTCCTAAACCCTGCCTGGGGACAGGGACGGGCTCCTAAACCCTGCCTGGGGACAGGGATGGCTCCTAAACCCTGCCTGGGGACAGGGACGGGCTCTTAAACCCTGCTCAGGGACAGGGACGGGCTCCTAAACCCTGCCTGGGGACAGGGATGGCTCCTAAACCCTTCCTGGGGACAGGGATGGCTCCTAAACCCTGCTCAGGGACAGGGACGGGCTCCTAAACCCTACCTGGGGACAGGGATGGCTCCTAAACCCTGCTCAGGGACAGGGACGGGCTCCTAAACCCTGCCTGGGGACAGGGACGGGCTCCTAAACCCTGCCTGGGGACAGGGACGGGCTCCTAAACCCTGCTCAGGGACAGGGACGGGCTCCTAAACCCTGCTCAGGGACAGGGATGGCTCCTAAACCCTGCTCAGGGACAGGACGGGCTCCTAAACCCTGCCTGGGGACAGGGATGGCTCCTAAACCCTGCCTGGGGACAGGGATGGCTCCTAAACCCTGCTCAGGGACAGGGACGGGCTCCTAAACCCTGCTCAGGGACAGGGACGGGCTCCTAAACCCTGCTCAGGGACAGGGATGGCTCCTAAACCCTGCTCAGGGACAGGGACGGGCTCCTAAACCCTGCCTGGGGACAGGGACGGGCTCCTAAACCCTGCCTGGGGACAGGGATGGCTCCTAAACCCTGCTCAGGGACAGGGATGGCTCCTAAACCCTGCCTGGGGACAGGGATGGCTCCTAAACCCTGCTCAGGGACAGGGACGGGCTCCTAAACCCTGCCTGGGGACAGGGACGGGCTCCTAAACCCTGCCTGGGGACAGGAATGATGGAGGAGCTGGGATGGGAAGGATGAGGGAGATGGGATGGGAAGGATGCAGGAACAGCAGAATGATGCAGGAATAGTGGAAGGATGCAGGAGAAGGCCCTGGCAGGATTGAGGGGAGCTGGGATGGGAAGGATGCAGGAACAGCAGAAGGATGCAGAAGACCCTGGAAGGACTGAGGGGAGCTGGGATGGGAAGGATGGGGGAGCTGGGATCGGGGATGGGAAGGATTGAGGAATTGGGATGGGAATGATGGAAGAGCTGAGATGGGAAGGATGGGGAGATGGAATGGAGGAGCTGGGATGGAAGGATGGAGAAAAGGCACTGGGAGGATGCAGGAACAGCAGAATGATGCAGGAATAGTAGGAGGATGCAGGAGAGACCCTGGAAGGACTGAGGGGAGCTGGGATGGGAATGATGGAGGAGCTGGCCTGGGAATAATGGAGGAGATGGGATGGGAATGATGGAGGAGATGAGATGGGAAGGATTGAGGAGCTGGGATGGGAAGGGTGGAGAAAAGGTACTGGGAGGATGCAGGAACAGCAGAACAATGCAGGGATAGTGGAAGGATGCAGGAACAGCAGAAGGATACAGGAGAAGGCCCTGACAGGATTGAGGGGAGCTGGGATGGGAAGGATGGAGGAGATGAGATGAGATGAGAAGGATTGAGGAGCTGAGATGGAGGAGCTGGGATGGGAAGGATGGAGAAAAGGCACTGGGAGGATGCAGAAGGCGCTGGGAGGGTGCAGAAGGTGCTGGGAGGATGCAGGAACAGCAGAACAATGCAGGGATAGTGGAAGGATGCAGGAACTGCAGAAGGATGCAGGAGAAGACCCTGGAGGGACTGAGGGGAGCTGGGATGGGAAGGATGGGGGAGCTGGGATGGGAAGGATGGAGAAAAGGCACTGGGAGGGTGCAGAAGGCGCTGGGAGGATGCAGGAGGCGCTGGGAGGATGCAGAAGGCACTGGGATGGGAAGGATGCAGGAGGCGCTGGGAGGATGCAGGAGGCGCTGGGAGGATGCAGAAGGCGCTGGGATGGGAAGGATGCAGAAGGCACTGGGAGGATGCAGGAGGCACTGGGAGGATGGGGGAAGGCACTGGGAGGATGCAGAAGGCGCTGGGCGGATGCAGAAGGCGCTGGGAGGATGCAGGAGGCACTGGGAGGATGGGGAAGGCACTGGGAGGATGCATGAGGCACTGGGAGGATGCAGAAGGCACTGGGAGGATGCAGGAGGCGCTGGGAGGATGCAGAAGGCGCTGGGAGGATGCATGAGGCACTGGGAGGATGCAGAAGGCGCTGGGAGGATGCAGAAGGCGCTGGGAGGATGCAGAAGGCACTGGGAGGATGCAGAAGGCACTGGAAGGATGCAGGAGGCGCTGGGAGGATGCAGGAGGCGCTGGGAGGATGCAGAAGGCGCTGGGAGGATGCATGAGGCACTGGGAGGATGCAGAAGGCGCTGGGAGGATGCAGAAGGCGCTGGGAGGATGCAGAAGGCACTGGGAGGATGCAGGAGGCACTGGGAGGATGCAGAAGGCGCTGGGAGGATGCAGAAGGCGCTGGGAGGATGCAGAAGGCGCTGGGAGGATGCAGAAGGCGCTGGGAGGATGCAGAAGGCGCTGGGAGGATGCAGAAGGCACTGGGAGGATGCAGAAGGCACTGGAAGGATGCAGGAGGCACTGGGAGGATGCAGGAGGCGCTGGGAGGATGCAGAAGGCGCTGGGAGGATGCAGGAGGCGCTGGGAGGATGCAGGAGGCACTGGGAGGGATGCAGGAGGCACTGGGAGGATGCAGAAGGCGCTGGGAGGATGCAGGAGGCACTGGGAGGATGCAGGAGGCGCTGGGAGGATGCAGAAGGCGCTGGGAGGATGCAGAAGGCGCTGGGAGGATGCAGGAGGCGCTGGGAGGATGCAGAAGGCGCTGGGAGGATGCAGGAGGCGCTGGAAGGATGCAGAAGGCGCTGGGAGGATGCAGGAGGCGCTGGGAGGATGCAGAAGGCGCTGGGAGGATGCAGGAGGCGCTGGGAGGATGCAGAAGGCGCTGGGAGGATGCAGAAGGCGCTGGGATGGGAAGGATGCAGAAGGCACTGGGAGGATGCAGAAGGCGCTGGGAGGATGCAGGAGGCGCTGGGATGGGAAGGATGCAGAAGGCACTGGGAGGATGCAGAAGGCGCTGGGAGGATGCAGAAGGCGCTGGGAGGATGCAGGAGGCGCTGGGAGGATGCAGGAGGCGCTGGGAGGATGCAGGAGGCGCTGGGAGGATGCAGAAGGCGCTGGGAGGATGCAGGAGGCGCTGAGAGGATGCAGGAGGCACTGGGAGGATGCAGGAGGCGCTGGGAGGATGCAGAAGGCACTGGGAGGATGCAGGAGGCGCTGGGAGGATGCAGGAGGCGCTGGGAGGATGCAGGAGCAGCAGAACCACGCAGGGTTAAAGAGCCAGCCCGGTGTAAAGAGCAGCAACCTCCAGGACGCGACTGGAGCTTCCCCCCCTTTCCTCTGTTTTTCTTCTTCCTTGGAATTTCACCTTGGGATGCTCCCAGCCCTCAGAGAGGCTTTTTGGGGTGGCAGCTTGTGCCCAGCCCACGGCCCTGCAGGCTGAGGGACCACCCAGCGCCCCCCACGTGTCCCCGCGGGTGGATTCTCTGATTTTTGTGTCCCCCGGGCTGCGGGGGGATTGCCAAGGTGAGGGGAGGATTCTCGCCCCTGGCGAAGGTGTTTCTGCCAGCCTGTTGTGTTTTTGGAGGAATTGGAGGAATTCTCAGAGCCCAGGGACTCTGAGCAGCTGCAGCCCCCCAAAACCGGCCCAGGGGGAGAGGGGGGCTCCGTGGGGGCTGCACGGAAATCACCCAGAAAGTCCTGGTGCCCCAAAAATGTCACAGAAATCACCCAGAAAGTTCTGGTGCCCCAAAAGTGACACAGAAATCACCCAGCGGGTCCTGGTGCCCCAAAAATGTCACAGAAATCACCCAGAGAGTCCTGGTGCCCCAAAAGTGACAGGGAAATGACCCAGCAGGTCCTGGTGCCCCAAAATTTTTATTTGCTGCCATACCCCAACCTCCTAAAAAAAAAAACAAAAAAAAAAACGGGTTTATTTTTTTTTTCCTGCTGTACCCCAAGTCTTAAAAATTAGTAATAATAACCGGGTTTATTTTTATTTCCTGCCATACCCCAAGTCTTAAAAATTAATAATAACCGGGTTTATATTTATATTTATTTCCTGCTGTACCCCAACCTCCTAAAAAAAATTAATTAGCGGGTTCTTTTATTATTATTTCCTGCCGTACCCCAATGTCCTAAAAAACAATAATAATAACCGGGTTTATTTTTATTTCCTGCCGTACCCCAGTGTTAAAAAAAATAATAATAACGTGGTTTATATTTATTTCCTGCCATACCCCAACCTCCTAAAAAAAAAATTAGCGGGTTTATTTTTTATTTCCTGCTGTACCCCAACGTCCTAAAAAACAATAATAATAACCGGGTTTATTTTTATTTCTTGCCGTACCCCAAGTCTTAAAAATTAATAATAACCGGGTTTATATTTACATTTATATTTATATTTATATTTATATTTATATTTATATTTATATTTATATTTATATTTATATTTATATTTATATTTATATTTATTTTCCTGCCGTACCCCAACCTCCTAAAACAAAAATTAGCGATTTTTTTATTATTTCCTGCTGTACCCCAACGTCCTAAAAAATTAATTAGCGGGTTTATTTTTATTTCCTGCCATACCTCAACGTCCTAGAAAACAATAATAATAACCGGGTTTATTTTTATTTCCTGCCATACCCTAGTGTTTAAAAAAAAAAAAAAAAAGGGTTTATATTTATATTTATATTTATATTTATATTTATATTTATATTTATATTTATATTTATATTTATATTTATATTTATATTTATATTTATATTTATATTTATATTTATTTCCTGCTGTACCCCAACCTCCTAAAAAAAAAATTAAGCGGGTTTATTTTTTATTATTTCCTGCCATACCCCAAAGTCCTAAAAAATTAATTAGCAGGTTTATTTTTTATTTTCCTGCCGTACCCCAAGTCTTAAAAATCAATAATAACCGGGTTTATTTTTATTTCCTGCCGTACCCTAGTGTTTAAAAAATAATAATAACCGGCTTTATATTTATATTTATTTCCTGCTGTACCCCAACCTCCTAAAAAAAATAATTAGCGGGTTTATTTTTTCTTATTTCCTGCCGTACCCCAACGTCCTAAAAACAATAATAATAACCGGGTTTATTTTTATTTCCTGCTGTACCCCAAGTCTTAAAAAATAATAATAACCGGGTTTATTTTTATTTCCTGCTGTACCCCAAGTCTTAAAAATTAATAATAACCGGGTTTATATTTACATTTACATTTATATTTATATTTACATTTACATTTATTTCCTGCTGTACCCCCAACCTCCTAAAAAAAAAAAATTAGCGGGTTTATTTTTTTATTTCCTGCCGTACCCCAAGTCTTAAAAATCAATAATAACCGCGTTTATTTTTATTTCCTGCCGTACCCCAAGTCTTAAAAAATAATAATAACCGGGTTTAATTTTATTTCCTGCCGTACCCCAAGTCTTAAAAATCAATAATAACCGGGTTTATTTTTATTTCCTGCCGTACCCCAGTATTTAAAAAAAATAATAACCGGATTTATATTTATATTTATATTTATATTTATATTTATATTTATATTTATATTTATATTTATATTTATATTTATATTTATATTTATTTCCTGCTGTACCCCAACCTCCTAAAAATTAATTAGCGGGTTTATTTTTTTATTATTTCCTGCCATACCTCAACGTCCTAGAAAACAATAATAATAACCGGGTTTATTTTTTTTTCCTGCTGTACCCCAAGTCTTAAAAATTAATAATAACCGGGTTTATATTTACATTTGCATTTACATTTACATTTATTTCCTGCTGTACCCCAACCTCCTAAAAAAATAATTAGCGGGTTTATTTTCTTATTTCCTGCCGTACCCCAACATCCTAAAAAACAATAATAATAACGGGTTTATTTTTATTTCCTGCTGTACCCCAAGTCTTAAAAATCAATAATAACCGGGTTTATATTTACATTTACATTTACATTTATATTTACTTTTACATTTATTTCCTGCTTTACCCCAACCTCCTAAAAAAAAAAATTAGCGGGTTTATTTTTTTATTTTCTGCCGTACCCCAACGTCCTAAAAACAATAATAATAACCGGGTTTATTTTTATTTCCTGCTGTACTCCAGTGTTTAAAAAAATAATAATAACGTGGTTTATATTTATATTTATTTCCTGCCATACCCCAACCTCCTAAAAAAAAAAATTAGCGGGTTTATTTTTTTATTTCCTGCCGTACCCCAAGTCTTAAAAATTAAGAATAATAACCGCGTTTATTTTTATTTCCTGCCGTACCCCAGGTCTTAAAAATCAATAATAACCGGGTTTATTTTTATTTCCTGCTGTACCCCAAGTCTTAAAAATAATAATAACCGCGTTTATTTTTATTTCCTGCCGTACCCCAAGTCTTAAAAATAATAATAACCGGGTTTATTTTTATTTCCTGCTGTACCCCAAGTCTTAAAATTCAATAATAACCGCGTTTATTTTTATTTCCTGCCGTACCCCAAGTCTTAAAAATCAATTATAACCGGGTTTATTTTTATTTCCTGCCGTGCTCAGGGTGGCGATACCGGGAGAGGTGTGGGCGCTTTTTTTGTGTCCGGGATCCGAACCTTTCCACCCCGTCTCTGCTCATCCTGGGGGGATTTTTCCGGTGCCTGGGGTGGGAAAGGAGCGGCTCCTGCGCGACCCCTTTGTCCGCGCCGCGCCCCTGCGCCCCCGCTCCCCTTTTGTTGGCCGCCGAGCGCTCGGCGGGTCGGAGGAGGGTGGGAGGGATGGGAGGGATGCAGGGATGGGAGGGATGCAGGGATGGGAGGGATGCAGGGATGGAGGGAGGAGCGGCTGGGGAAGCTCCGGGGCGTGGGGCAGGCGCTCGGGGCTCGGCCGCTCCCTTGGCTGATGCTGCGCGGCGCCGTCCGAGACCCCCGGGGCTGAGGGTCCGCCGGCCCCCCCTCCCAGGGCCCTCCGGGATTTTGGGCTGCTCCCGGGATTTTGGGCTGCTTCCGGGGATTTTGGGCTGCTCCCGGAATTTTGCTCCCGGAATCCTTGGGCTGCTCCCGGAATCCTTGGGCTGCTCCCGCGGATTTTGGGCTGCTCCCGGCGATTTTGCTCCCCGGAATCCTTGGGCTGCTCCCGGGGATTTTGGGCTGCTGCCGGCGATTTTGGGTTGCTCCCGGCGATTTTGGGCTGCTCCCGGAATTTTGCTCCCGGAATCCTTGCGCTGCTCCCGGAATCCTTGGGCTGCTCCCGGAATCCTTGGGCTGCTACCGTGGATTTTGGGCTGCTCCCGGAATCCTTGGGCTGCTACCGTGGATTTTGGGCTGCTCCCGGGATTTTGGGCTGCTACCGCAGATTTTGGGCTGCTCCCGAATTTTGCTCCCGGAATCCTTGCGCTGCTCCCGGGATTTTGGGCTGCTCCCGGAATTTTGCTACCGGAATCCTTGGGCTGCTCCCGGAATCCTTGCGCTGCTCCCGGCGATTTTGGGCTGCTACCGGCGATTTTGGGCTGCTCCCGGAATTTTGGGCTGCTCCCGGCGATTTTGGGCTGCTCCCGGCGATTTTGGGCTGCTCCCGGGGATTTTGGGCTGCTCCTGGAATTTTGCTCCCGGGATTTTGCGCTGCTCCCGGGGATTTTGGGCTGCTCCCGGGGATTTTGCGCTGCTCCCGGAATCCTTGGGGCCGCTCCTGGAATTTTTGGGCTTCCCCCTGAATTTTGGGCTATCCGCGGAATCCACCCGCCGCCCGCCCGGGGCCGCTCCGGGCTCTGCGCGGACAGGACGGGCATGTCCGAGCGGCGAGCGGCGAGCAGCCGGCCGCCCCTCCGGAGGCTGCCCGTGGCCAGCGGGGCGAGCTGGGATCCTGCCCGCTGGCCCGGGCGCGGGGAAGGTGCCGGAGAGCCGGGCAGGGGCTGAGAGCGAGCGGCCGAGCCAGCGCCCGGGGCTGCCGCCGGGGCTTTGGGCTGCTCCCGGGGTTTTGGGCTACTTGGAATTTTAGGCTGCTCATGGGATTTTAGGCTGCTCCCGGGGTTTTGGGCTGCTCCGGGATTTTGGACTACTTGGAATTTTAGGCTTCTCGTGGAATTTTAGGCTGCTGCCGGGGGTTTTGGGCTCCTCCCGGGGTTTTGGACTACTTGGAATTTTAGGCTTCTCGTGGAATTTTAGGCTGCTGCCGGGGGTTTTGGGCTGCTGCCGGGGTTTTGGGCTGCTCCCGGAATCCTTGGGCTATTCCCGGAGTCCTTGGGCTGCTCCCGGAATTTTAGGCTGCTGCCGGGGTTTTGGGCTATTCCCGGAATTTCGGACTGCTCCCGGAATTTTGGGCTATTCCCAGAGTCTTTGCGCTGCTCCCGGAATTTTAGACTGCTCACGGAATTTTGGGCTGCTCCCGGAATCCTTGGGCTGCTCCCAGAATTTTGGACTTCTCTCGGAATCCTTGGGCTGCTCCCAGAATTTTGGACTTCTCTCGGAATCCTTGGGCTGCTCCCAGAATTTTGGACTTCTCCCGGAATCCTTGGGCTGCTCCCAGAATTTTGGACTTCTCCCGGAATCCTTGGGCTTCTCCTGGAATTTTTGGGCTTCATCCTGAATTTTGAGCTATTCTCAGAATCTTTGAGCTTCTCTCTGAATTTTGCGCTACTCCTGGAGTCCTTGGGCTGCTCCCAGAATTTTGGGCTGCTCCCAGAATCCTTGGGCTGCTCCCAGAATTTTAGGCTGCTCCCGGAATCCTTGGGCTGCTCCTGGAATTTTTGGGCTTCATCCTGAATTTTGAGCTATTCTCAGAATCCTTGAGCTTCTCTCTGAATTTTGCGCTACTCCTGGAGTCCTTGGGCTGCTCCCAGAATTTTGGACTTCTCCCGGAATCCTTGGGCTTCTCCTGGAATTTTTGGGCTTCTCCCTGAATTTTGGGCTTCTCCCGGAATTTCTGAGCTTCTCCCGGAGTTTCTGAGCTTCTCCCGGAGTTTTTGGGCTACTCCCCCTGCGAGGACCTGCGGAGGGGCCGAGCCCCGGCCGTGCCCCGGGGCAGCCGCTGGGCAGCGCAGGGAGCTCCGCCTGCCCCGAGAGAGGCGGCGTGGGGAGAGGAGAGCCCGGGGGAGCCGAGGGGGCGGTCCAGAGGGTCTGGGAGGATATTCCAGAGAACCTGAGAGGATCCTCCAGATCAGAGGATATTCCAGAGGGTCTGGGAGGATATTCCAGAGCATCCGAGAGGATATTCCAGAGAACCTGAGAGGATCCTCCAGATCAGAGGATATTCCAGAGGGTCTGGGAGGATCCTCCAGATCAGAGGATATTTCAGAGGGTCCAAGAAGATATTTCAGGGATCTGAAAGGATGTTTGGAGGATCTGAGAGGATATTCTAGAGAATCTAAGAGCATATTCCAGAGTATCAAAGAGGATATTTCAGATCAGAGGATATTCCAGAGGGTCCAAGAGGATATTCCAGAGGATGTGAGAGGATATTCCAGATCCGAGGATATTCCAGAGGATCCAAGAGGATATTCCAGATCCGAGGATATTCCAGAGGATCCAAGAGGCTATTTCAGGGATCCAAGAGGATATTCCAGATTGGAGGATATTCCAGATCAGAGGATATTTCAGGGATCTGAGAGGATATTCCAGAGGATCCAAGAGGATATTCCAGATCAGAGGATATTCCAGAGGATCCAAGAGGATATTCCAGATCAGAGGATATTCCAGAGGATCCAAGAGGATATTCCAGATCAGAGGATATTCCAGAGGATCCAAGAGGGTATTTCAGGGATCCAAGAGGATATTCCAGATCAGAGGATATTTCAGATCAGAGGATATTTCAGGGATCCAAGAAGATATTGCAGAGGATCCAAGAGGATATTCCAGATCAGAGGATATTCCAGAGGATCCACGAGGATATTTCAGAGGATCTCAGAGGATACTTGGAGCGATATTCCCGAGCCTGGCAGCTCTCCTTGTCCCTCTGCTGCCCCCTGACATTCCCACTCACCCTTGTCGTGCTGGGCTCACACTGGGAGCCGTGGGCACTGCGATTTGGCTTTGCCGTGCGCTGACACCTGCCAATCCCCACCAAACCCTGAACCTGCCGGCCCAAACGGGAGCCTGCAGCAGAACGGAGCTGCTGGGGCGGGAGGGGACCCATGCGAGGCTGTGGGGCGGGCTGGGGGCGCGGGAGGAAGCGGCATGACGGCGTGCCAGCTGCCCGTGGGGCCGGCGGCGCCGGAGCGCGAGCGGCGCTACCAGCACAAGGTGTCCCTGGTGGTTCGCTACTTCATGATCCCCTGCAACATCTGCCTCATCCTGCTGGCCACCTCCACGCTGGGCTTCGCTGTGCTGCTCTTCCTCAGCAACTGTAGGTGCTCCTGAGCGGGGCAGGGTGGGCAGGGCGTGTTTTGGGGGTCCTGGTTTGGGTTCTCACCGAGCCCCCGGCTGTTTGGGGGTGCGGGGGTGGGGGCTTCGCTGCGGGTTCTGCCGCGGTTTTGGCTGGCAGGAGAGGGGAGCAGAGCTGGGAGGGTGGGTGTGCTGGCTGCATGCCAAATCCTGCTGCTGCCCCATCCCAAAAGCATCCCAAATCCATCCTGAATCCTGCTGCTGCTCCCATCCCAAATCCATCCCAAATCCATCCCAAATCCTGCTGCTGCTCCCATCCCAAATCCATCCCAAATCCATCCCAAATCCCTCCCAAATCCTGCTGCTGCTCCCATCCCAAATCCATCCCAAATCCATCCCAAATCCATCCTGAATCCTGCTGCTGCTCCATCCCAAATCCATCCCAAATCCTGCTGCTGCTCCCCATCCCAAATCCATCCCAAATCCATCCCAAATCCATCCCAAATCCTGCTGCTGCTCCATCCCAAATCCATCCCAAATCCATCCCAAATCCATCCTGAATCCTGCTGCTGCTCCATCCCAAATCCATCCCAAATCCATCCCAAATCCATCCCAAATCCTGCTGCTGCTCCCATCCCAAATCCATCCTGAATCCTGCTGCTGCTCCCATCCCAAATCCATCCCAAATCCTGCTGCTGCTCCCATCCCAAATCCTGCTGCTGCTCCCATCCCAAATCCATCCCAAATCCATCCTGAATCCTGCTGCTGCTCCATCCCAAATCCATCCCAAATCCATCCCAAATCCATCCCAAATCCATCCCAAATCCTGCTGCTGCTCCCATCCCAAATCCATCCTGAATCCTGCTGCTGCTCCCATCCCAAATCCATCCCAAATCCTGCTGCTGCTCCCATCCCAAATCCATCCCAAATCCATCCCAAATCCATCCCCAATCCACCCTAAATCCTGCTGCTGCTCCCATCCCAAATCCATCCTAAATCCTGCTGCTGCTCCTGGCAGCTCCATCCCAAATCCTGCTGCTGCTGGGGTGATGGTCCAGGGGATGTGAAGATTTGGGAATGGCTGGGGCTGATAATCTGGAGGATTTGGGAATGGCTGATGATGATCCAGGGGATGTGAGGAATTGGGAAGGGCTGGGGATGATTCGGGGGATGTGAGGATCTGGGAATGGCTGGGACACTAACTGGGGGATGTGAGGATTTGGGAATGGCTGGTGATGATTTGCAGGATGTGAGGATTTGGGAATGGCTGGTGATGATTTGGAGGATGTGAGGATTTGGGAAGGGCTGGTGATGATTTGGGGTATGTGAAGATCTGGGAATGGCTGGGACACGTGATGAACTGGGGGATGTGAGGATTTGGGAAGGGCTGGTGATGATCCAGGTGATGTGAGGATTTGGGAAGGCCTGGTGATGATCCAGGTGATGTGAGGATTTAGGAATGGCTGGAGGTGATATTCCAAGGGATGTGAGGATTTGGGAATGGCTGATGATGATTTGGAGGATGTGAGGATTTGGGAATGGCTGGGACAGGTGATCCAGGTGATGTGAGGATTTGGGAAGGCCTGGTGATGATCCAGGTGATGTGAGGATTTAGGAATAGCTGGAGGTGATATTCCAAGGGATGTGAGGATTTGGGAATGGCTGGTGATGATCTGGGGGATGTGAGGATTTGGGAAGGGCTGGGACAGGTGATCCACAGGGGGCTGTGAGGATTTAGGAAGGGCTGGAAAATCCCAGCTGGAAAAACCTGGGAGTCCTGTCCTGGCCCAGGAATTCTGCAATTCCTCATTCCCAGCAAACTGCTGCACCTGGGAGCCCATAAATGAGAGGGGGCTGTGGCTGTGAGGAATCAACAAAAAGCTTTTGTTTTTATTCCCTGAGTTTTTAAAATCTGATTTCTGGTGCAGCTGAGCAGATCCCAGCCTGGGTGTGGATGCATCCAGGTATTTGGGATTTTCCTGCTGGCTCAGCTCCTCCACCACCCAAAGAGCTGCTGGGGGAAAATCCCACAAATCCTCCAGCCTGGTTTTGGGATGTGCAGCTGCTCCTGGCTGGGAATAATGCTGGGAAACAGCTGGAAAACAGCTGGAAAACTCAGGGATGGCTCTGAGCACAGGGATGGAGCTGGGGTCTCTCTGCTGCCCTGGCTACATCCCAAATCCCAAACCTCAAATTTTGGGGTGTTTCCCGTGCAGCATGGGAGGGATTTTGGACCTGGGCAGCTTTCAGCTCCTGCTGCCCCTTTCAGCATTTTTTGGGGGCTGCACCACTCCTGCTCTGGGGTATCCATGGCCAGGTGGAATTTTGGGGTGGTCCACAGCAGGATTGGCCTCACAACCCCCCAAAAATGGGGCAGGACAGGCTGGAGTCAATGCCAGCCCCAAATCCCACCCCAGAGATGCTCCAGCAACACCCAAACCCAGGTTTTGGTGATTCTGCTGCTCTGGGACCTCCTGGGAGCCAAACCTGCTGCTCAGGGGGTGAAACAGCACCCCAAAAATGACCTGGGGGCAGCAGAGGAGGGACCTGTGACAGCTGTGGGAATTTTTTTTGTTTATTTTTTTTTGGCAGACAAACCCAACAGTTATTTCACACAGACACCGCCGACGCCAAGGGATGGTGAGTGCAGAGCTGGGGGCTGGGGACAGGGATTTGGGGACAGGGGTTTGGGGAGAGGGATTTGGGGGCAGAAGATTTTGGGGACAGAAGATTTTGGGGACAGGGGGATTTTGGGGACAGGGGATTTGGGGATGGGGGATTTGGGGACAGGGGATTTTGGGGACAGGGGATTTGGGGACAGAAGATTTTTGGGGACGGGGGGATTTGGGGACAGGGGGATTTGGGGACAGAAGATTTTGGGGACAGGAGATTTTGGGGACAGGGGATTTGGGGACAGGGGGATTTTGGGGACAGGGGATTTGGGGACAGAAGATTTTTGGGGACAGGGGATTTGGGGACAGGGGGATTTGGGGGCAGAAGATATTTGGGGACAGGGATTTGGGGACAGGGGATTTGGGGACAGGAGGATTTGGGGACAGAAGATTTTGGGGACAGGGGGATTTGGGGACAGGGGGATTTGGGGACAGGAGGATTTGGGGACAGGATTTGGGGACAGGGGGATTTGGGGACAGGAGGATTTGGGGACAGGAGGATTTGGGGACAGAAGATTTTGGGGACGGGGGGATTTGGGGACAGAAGATTTTGGGGCAGGGGATTTGGGGACAGGGGATTTTGAGGACAGGGGGATTTGGGGACAGAAGATTTTTGGGGACAGGGGATTTTGGGGACAGGAGGATTTGGGGACAGAAGATTTTGGGGACAGGGAGATTTTGGGGACAGGGAGATTTTGGGGACAGGGAGATTTTGGGGACAGGGATTTGGGGACGGGGATTTGGGGACAGGGGGATTTTTGGGGACAGGGGATTTGGGGACAGGGGATTTGGGGACAGGGGATTTGGGGACAGGGGATTTGGGGACAGGGGATTTGGGGACAGAAGATTTTGGGGGCAGGGGATTTTGGGGACAGGGGGGATTTTTGAGGACAGGGGATTTGGGGACAGAAGATTTTTGGGGACAGGGGATTTTTGGGGACAGGAGGATTTGGGGACAGAAGATTTTGGGGACAGGGGGATTTGGGGACAGGAGGATTTGGGGGCAGAAGATTTTGGGGACAGAAGATTTTGGGGACAGGGGGATTTTGGGGACAGGGGGGGATTTTGGGGACCAGGGGATTTGGGGACAGGAGGATTTGGGGACAGGGGATTTGGGGACAGGGATTTTGGGAACAGGGGATTTTGGGGACAGGGGGATTTTGGGGACAGGAGGATTTGGGGACAGAAGATTTTGGGAACGGGATTTGGGGACAGGGGATTTGGGGACAGGGGATTTGGGGACAGGGGGATTTTGGGGACCAGGGGATTTGGGGACAGGAGGATTTGGGGACAAGGGGATTTCGGGAACAGGGAGGATTTTGGAGACAGGGGGATTTTGGGGACGGGATTTTGGGGACAGGGAGGATTTTGGGGACAGGAGGATTTGGGGACAGGGAGGATTTGGGGACACAGACCTTTCCTGGGCTGGCTTTTCCCTCAGGAAAAAAATTCCTGACCCCATTCCTTTGACCCCATTCATTCCTGACCCCATTTCACCATCCCAAATCCCTTTGGGGTTTCAGGTCCCTCCCTGCCCTGCCCGTGCTGGGATGCAGGATTGGGCTGAGAGGGGGGCAGGTGTCCCTCAGTGCTCCTTTTTATCCAGGGATCTTCCTGCCTGGAAGCAGGGAAGGGCTGGAAAAGCTGATTTCCTGATTTTCCTGCCTCTGGGTTGCCTCTCCCACTTTTCCTCTGGTTTTGCAGAGGAGGAATTTTGTTTTATTTTAATTTTTAAAATTTTTCTGTTGTTTTGTTGTTGGGGTTTTTTTGTTTTGTTTTATTTTGTGGGGGTTTTTTTTTTCTTTTTTTTGGTTTTTGTTTTTTGGTTTTTGGTTTTTGTTTTTCTGAGTTTCTTATCAGCAGCTTCAGGAGCTGCCCAGGCTGAGATAAAACCATCACAGCAGTTTTGTTCCCTTTAAAAACCAGGCTTAAAAAAATCCCTGCTCTTCCCCCACCTTCACTCAGATAACAGCCCAGCAGCCAATTAATAACCTGCTTGGATTTTATTTTTTATATTTTTTTTATTTTTTTTTTGAACCTCCCCTGCTGGGGGTGGAGAAGGAGGCGAGATAAAAATGTGATTAATCTATAATTGGCCCTGGGGGAAGGCATCTCGAGCAGAAAATAAAACTCCATGTAGGTGGAACTCCTGGCTCAGGGCTCCAAAAAATCTTTAACAGCCCAGCCCAGGCAGATGCCAGGCTTCCAAAAATCCCACAGGAGGTGGAAAATGAAAATTCTGGCAGGCTCCTGAGGAGAAAATTTGGGGTTCAGGAGGTTTTTGGGGTCCCTGCTGAGGTTTAATGTGGGTCTGGGCACTCTTGGTTTGGGATTAGGCTGAGCTTAGCTCGGGAGCTGGGATCTGCTGGGCAGGGTTTGGGTGGGATCAAGGTTTGGAGAAACGTGAAAATGAAAAAATGGAACGAAAATGAAAAATGAAAATGAACAAAATGAACAAAAATCAGGGTTTGGGGATGTGGGACTGGGGATGGAATGAGTGAAAATGAGGAAAATTGGGGTTGGGGATTTGGGACTGGGCATGGAATGGGTGAAAATGAGGAAAATCAGGATTTGGGGATTTGGGACTGGGGATGGAATGAGTGAAAATGAGGAAAATCAGGATTTAGGGATGTGGGACTGGGCATGGAATGGGTGAAAATGAGGAAAATCAGGATTTGGGGATTTGGGACTGGGCATGGAATGGGTGAAAATGAGGAAAATCAGGATTTGGGGATTTGGGACTGGGGATTAGATGGATGAAAATGGTCAAAATCAGGATTTGGGGACTTGGCCCTGGTTTGAGGAGAGCCCAGGGTGGGGAATTGAGGTGCTCTCCATCCCACCCCAACTCCAGCCTCCCCACCTTGCCTTTCCCACCTTTTTCCCGGTTTTTTCCCCATTTTTTCCCCCAAGCCTTTTTCACCTGCCCCTTCCCTCCCTTTTTTTCCTCCTTTTTTTCTCCCCTTTTTATCTCCCTCTTTATCTCCCTTTTTTAGCGCCTTTTTCCCTCCCCTTTTTTCTCCCCCTTTTTTTCTCCCCCTTTTTTTCTCCCCCTTTTTTTCTCCCCCTTTTTCCTCCCCTTTTTCCTCCCCCTTTTTTTCCTCCCCCTTTTTTTCCTCCCCCTTTTTTTCTCCCCCTTTTTTCTCCCCCTTTTTTCCTGCCCCTTTTTTCCTCCCCCCTTTTTTTCCTCCCCTTTTTTCCCCCCTTTTTCCCTCCCCTTTTTCCCCTCCCCTTTTTCCCCTCCCCTTTTTCCCCTCCCCTTTTTTCCCCTCCCCTTTTTTCCCCTCCCCTTTTTTCCTCCCCCCTTTTTTCCCTCCCCTTTTTCCCTCCCCTTTTTATCTCCCCTTTTTCTCTCCCTTTTTTTCCTCCCTTTTTTCCCCTGCCTTTTTCCCTCCCCTTTTTTTCCCTCCCTTTTTCCCTCCCCTTTTTCCTCCTCTTCCCTTCCCCTCTAACCCAGCTCCATTCCCACTCCCCAATCCCCTTTTTCCTCAGGGTGAATCCCTCAATTCCACTCCCCTGCACCCTGGAATTTTCACACCTCATCTGCATTTAAAAAAAAACCAAAATAGAGGGAAAGAGCAGCGCTGGGAATTTCAGGAGACACTCAGAGCTCTTCATAAAAATGATGAATCCCTTTAGACAGCGGCAGGGAGAGGAGGAGAATCCTTTTCCTTTTGATTCCTTTTGATTCCTTTTGATTCCTTTTGATTCCTTTTGATTTCCCGGGGTTTCTCTCGGGCTGGGTTCACTCCTGGAGTCCCCAGGCAGTCAAAGCCTGGGAATTGAAGTGGAAATGAGGAACCTGATTCTGCTTTTTTTCCTCCCTCATTATTTAGGTCAGGCTCTGGTTCTGAGTGTGGGGTGCCCTGGGAGGGGGAACTGGGGGATACTGGGGGGTACTGGGGCAGGGAACACCTCAAGGAATGGATCCCATAGAAAGGGAAAATCAGATTCTAAGGAATTTTTTTTCCTCCAGAAAGGTGTGAGGCACTGGAAAAATCTCCCAGGGAGCTCCCAGGAGCACAGGGTGGGATTTTGGGGTGTCCCTTTGGACTCTGATCCTTCTGAGTCCCCTCCAGCTCAGGATATTCCAGAATTCCACAATTCCCGAATATTTCAGTGCCTGGGGGCACAAACCTCTGAGTGTCCCTGGGGGATTCTCACCTCCTGCCCCATCTGGCTGCTGTGGGGAATGAAATTCCCTCATCCCTGATTTCCTCCAGGCACGAGGTGTGGCTGCTGTGCATGAGCAGCGATAAATGAATGGATAAATAAATAAACAGATGGGGATGGAGAGAGAAATGACTAAACAGATGTGGGGGAGGTCTGGCCTGACCCCAGGCAGGTGAGGAGAGCTCTCCTCCCCTTGGCTTCCCTCTCCCTCGCTGGGGAACAGCAAAAACGCATTTGGGCGTGGAGAATTCCAGGAAAGCTTTGGGTGGAGATTTTGGGAGTGCTGGGGGTGCTCTGTGGTCACCTGGGACAGTGTGGTCACCTGTGTGGTCACCTGTGTGGACATGGTGGTCACTTGTGTGGTCATCTGACCCTGTGGTCACTTGTGTGGTCCCTGTGGTCACCTGTGTGGGCAGTGTGGTCACCTGGGGCCCGGTGCCCCCTGTGTGTCCTTGTGTCCCCTGTGTGTCCCCGTGCCCACTGTGAGTGTCCCTGTGCCCCCTGTGTGTCCCCGTGCCCACTGTGTGTGTCCCCCATGTCCACAGGATGTCCCTGTGCCCACGGGATGTCCCTGTGCCCCCGTGTGTCCCCATGCCCACCGTGAGTCTCCCTATGCCCATGTGTGTCCCTGTGCTCCCCTGTGTGTCCCCATGTCCACAGGATGTCCCTGTGCCCCCTGTGTGTCCCTGTGCCCCCGTGTGTCCCTGTGCCCACTGTGTGTGTCCCCTCTGTGTCCCCGTGCCCACTGTGAATGTCCCTGTTCCCCCTGTGTGTCCCTGTGCCCACTGTGAGTGTCCCTGTGCCCGCAGGATGTCCCTGTGCCCACTGTGTGTCCCCATGTCCACAGGATGTCCCTGTGCCCACAGGATGTCCCTGTGCCCACTGTGTGTGTCCCCATGTCCACTGCGTGTCCGTGTGCCCCCCATGTGTGTCCCCTGTGTGTCCCTGTGTCCATCATGTGTCCCTGTGCCCCCATGTGTGTCCCTGTGTCCCATGGCATGTCCCTGTCCCGCGGGAGTGCCGGAGATGCTCTGCGGAGTTCAGTGTCCCTGTGTGTGTCACTCTGAGTGTCCCTGTGTGTCCCTGTGTGTCACTCTGAGTGTCCCTGTCCCCGCAGGCTGCGGGGGATGCTCTCGCGGGTTCCGGGGCCGTGTGTGTCCCTGTGTGTCACTCTGAGTGTCCGTGTGTGTGTCACTCTGTGTGTCCCTGTGTGTGTCACTCTGAGTGTCCCTGTGTGTCCCTGTGTGTCACTCTGAGTGTCCCTGTGTGTCACTCTGAGTGTCCCTGTGTGTCCTGTGTGTCACCCTGTGTGTCTCTGTCCCCCAGGCTGCCGGGGGGGATGCTCTGCGAGTTCAGTGTCCCTGTGTGTGTCACTCTGAGTGTCCCTGTGTGTCCCTGTGTGTGTCACTCTGAGTGTCCCTGTGTGTGTCACTCTGAGTGTCCCTATGTGTGTCACTCTGTGTGTCCCTGTGTGTGTCACTCTGAGTGTCCCTGTGTGTCCCTGTGTGTCACCCTGTGTGTCTCTGTCCCCGCAGGCTGCCGGGGGATGCTCTGCGGGTTCAGTGTCCCTGTGTGTCACTCTGAGTGTCCCTGTGTGTCCCTGTGTGTCACCCTGTGTGTCCCTGTCCCGCAGGCTGCCGGGGGATGCTCTGCGGGTTCGGTGTCCCCTGTCTGTCCCCATACTGATGGGTGTGTCCCTGTCCCCCCAGGCTGCCGGGGGATGCTCTGCGAGTTCGGGGCCGTGTGTGTCTCTGTGTGTGTCACTCTGAGGTGTCCCTGTGTGTGTCACACTGAGTGTCCCTGTGTGTGTCACTCTGAGTGTCCCTGTGTGTCACTCTGAGTGTCCCTGTGTGTGTCACACTGTGTGTCCCTGTGTGTCACTCTGAGTGTCCCTGTGTGTCACTCTGAGTGTCCCTGTGTGTGTCACTCTGAGTGTCCGTGTGTGTCACTCTGTGTGTCCCTGTGTGTGTCACTCTGAGTGTCCCTGTGTGTCACACTGTGTGTCCCTGTGTGTGTCACACTGTGTGTCCCTATGTGTCACTCTGAGTGTCCCTGTGTGTCACTCTGAGTGTCCCTGTGTGTCACACTGAGTGTCCCTGTGTGTGTCACTCTGAGTGTCCCTGTGTGTCACTCTGAGTGTCCCTGTGTGTCACACTGTGTGTCCCTGTGTGTCACTCTGAGTGTCCCTGTGTGTCACTCTGAGTGTCCCTGTGTGTGTCACTCTGAGTGTCCCTGTGTGTCCCTGTCCACGCCAGGCTGCGGGGGATGCTCTGCGGGTTAGGGGCCGTGTGTGTCCCTGTGTGTGTCACTCTGTGTGTCACTCTGAGTGTCCCTGTGTGTCCCTGTGTGTCACCCTGTGTGTCCCTGTCCCGCAGGCTGCCGGGGGGATGCTCTCTCGCGGGTTAGGGGCCGTGTGTGTGTCACTCTGAGTGTCCCTGTGTGTCCCTGTCCCGCAGGCTGCCGGGGGATGCTCTGCGGGTTCAGTGTCCCTGTGTGTGTCCCTGTGTGTCACTCTGTGTGTCCCTGTCCCGCAGGCTGCCGGGGGATGCTCTGCGGGTTCGGGGCCGTGTGCGAGCGCAGCCCCTCGGAGCCGGGCCGGGCGCAGTGCGTGTGCAGGAAGGGGCCCTGTGCCCCCGTGGTGGCCCCGGTGTGCGGCTCCGACCACTCCACCTACAGCAACGAGTGCGAGCTGGAGCGGGCGCAGTGCAACCTGCAGAGGAGGATCAAGGTCGTCAGCAAGGGGCCCTGCGGTGAGTGACGGGACGGGGACAGCCACGGTGACACGGTGACGGTGACACAGTGACTGACAGTGACACAGGGATGGTGACGGTGACACAGGGATGGTGATAGTGACACAGTGACTGACAGTGACTGACAGTGACACAGGGATGGTGACAGTGGCACAGTGACTGACAGTGGCACAGTGACACAGCGATGGTGACAGTGAAACAGTGACTGACAGTGGCGCGAGTGACACAGTGATGGTGATGTGACACAGTGACACAGCGATGGTGACAGTGACACAGTGACACAGTGATGGTGACGTGACACAGTGACACAGCGGTGGTCGCGGTGACACAGTGATGGTGACAGTGGCACAGTGACTGACAGTGGCACAGTGACACAGTGATGGTGACATGACACAGTGACACAGTGACACAGTGACACAGCGATGGTGACAGTGACACAGTGACTGACAGTGACACAGTGACTGACAGTGGCACAGTGACGCAGCAGTGGTCACGGTGACACAGTGATGGTGACAGTGATACAGTGATGGTGGTGTGACACAGTGACACAGTGACACAGCGATGGTGATGGTGACACAGTGACACAGCGATGGTCACGGTGACACAGTCATGGTGACAGTGACACAGTGACACAGTGGCACAGTGACACAGCGATGGTTACAGTGACACAGTGATTCACAGTGACACAGTGATGGTGATGGTGACACAGTGACTCACAGTGACACAGTGACACAGTGATGGTTACGGTAACAGTGACGGTGAGGGTGACACAGTGATGGTGACACGGTGACAGTGACACAGTGGCCGTGACACAGTCACTCAGTGATGGTGACAGTGATGGTGACAGTAACAGTGACAATGATGTTGACACAGTAACAGTGACAGTGATGGTGGTGGTGACACAATGACGGTGATGGTGACAGTGACAGTGACATGGTAACAGTGACACGGTGACACAGTGATGGTACACAGTGACTGTGATGGTGGCAGTGACAGAGACAGTGACAGTGACACAGTGATGGTGATGGTGACAGAGACAGTGACATTGACAGTGATGGTGACAATGACAGGGGCAGTAACAGTGACAGTGATGGTGAGCATAAAATTGGGGAGTGTCAGGATGTATTTGGATTATTCCATGAGATGAATGGGGCATGGAACTGGGGAATATTTGGATTATTTCATGAGATGAATGAAGCATGGAATTGGGGAATATCGGGATATATTGGGATTATTCCATAAAATGAATGGGGCGTGGAATTGAGGAATATTTGGATTCCTCCATGAGATGAATGGCGCATGGAACTGGGGAATATTTGGATTATTCCATGAGACGAATGGGGCATGGAATTGGGGAATATCTGGGTTATCCCATGAGACGAACGGAGCGCGGTACTGGGGAGTATCAGGATGTACTGGGGTTATTCCATGAGATGAATGGGGCGTAGAATTGGGGAATATCTGGAATATTCCATGAGATGAACGGAACGCGGAACTGGGGAATATTTGGATTATTCCATGAGATGAATGAAGCATGAAATTGGGGAATATGAGGATACGTTGGGGTTATCCCATGAGATGAATGGAGCATGGAATTGGGGAATATTTGGATTATCCCATGAGATGAACGGAACGCGGGACTGGGGAATATCGGGATGTACTGGCGTTATTCCATGAGAGGAATGGGGCGTGGAACTGGGGAATATCTGGGTTATCCCATGAGACGAACGGAGTGTGGTACTGGGGAATATTTGGATTATGCCACGAGATGAATGGAGCATGGAATTGGGGAATATCAGGATACTTTGGGGTTATCCCATGAGATGAACGAAACATGGAATTGGGGAATATTTGGATTACTCCATGAGACGAACGGAACGCGTAACTGGGGAATATTTGGATTATTCCATGAGATGAATGGAGCATGGAATTGGGGAATATCGGGATATATTTGGATTATTCCATGAGAGGAATGGAGCATGGAATTGGGGAATATTTGGATTATCCCATGAGATGAACGGAGCGCGGTACTGGGAAATATCGGGATGTACTGGGGTTATCCCATGAGATGAATGGGAGGCGTGGAGCTGGGGAATATCTGGGTTATCCCATGAGACGAAGCGGAGCGCGGCACTGGGGATTATTTGGATTATTCCACGAGAGGAATGGGGGCGTGGAGCTGGGGAATATCTGGGTTATCCCATGAGACGAACGGAGCGCGGCACTGGGGAATATCTGGGTTATCCCACGAGAGGAATGGGGCGTGGAGCTGGGGAATATCTGGGTTATCCCATGAGGCCGAGCGTCGCGCGGCGCTGGGGAATATCAGGACACATCTTCATTATTCCCCAAAGCGGGCAGGACCTCACCCCTCCCGCTGTCCCCCAGGCTCCGGGGGACCCGTGCGCCGCGATGCGCTGCGGCTTCGGCAGCAGCTGCGTGCCGGCGGGCGGCGGGCAGAGCGGCGCTGCGTGTGCCCGCGGCGTCGCAGCGGCGCCAGCGGCCCGTGTGCGGCAGCGGCGGCCGCGACTACCGCAGCCTGTGCCACCTGCAGCGCCACGCCTGCGACCGGCAGCTCGACCTCGCCAAGCGCTTGACGGGCCCTGCGGTGAGCGGCGGGAAGAGGTTAAAAGCGGGTCTGGGGGGGAGGGGGAAGGGAGGGGCAGGGTGGGCATGGGCAGGGCGGTGAGTGGGCACTGTGGGCAGGGAAAGGTCACTCTGGGCACTGGGTGGGCACTCTGGGTGATAAATGGTCATTCTGGGCAGGAAAAGGTCACTGTGGGCAGGAAAAAGGTCACTCTGGGCACTGGGTGGTCACTCTGGGTGATAAATGGTCATTCTGGGCAGGAAAAGGTCACTGTGGGCAGGAAAAAGGTCACTCTGGGCACTGGGTGGTCACTGTGGGTAATAAATGGTCATTCTGGGCAGGAAAAAGGTCACTGTGGGCAGGAAAAGGTCACTCTGGGCACTGGGTGGTCACTCTGGGTGATAAATGGTCATTCTGGGCAGGAAAAGGTCACTGTGGGCAGGAAAAGGTCACTCTGGGCACTGGGTGGTCACTCTGGGTGATAAATGGTCATTCTGGGCAGGAAAAGGTCACTGTGGGGAGTGAAAGGTCACTGGGTAGTAGAAGGTCACTCTGGGTGGTAAATGGTCACTCTGGGCAGTGAGTGGGCACTGTGGGCAGGCAAAGGTCACTGTGGGCAGTGAGTGGTTACTGTGGGCAGTGAGTGGTCACTCTGGGCAGGCAAAGGTCACTCTGGGCAGGAAAAGGTCACTCTGGGCAGGAAAAGGTCACTCTGGGCAATGAAAGATCACTCTGGGCAGGGAGTGGTCACTCTGAGTGGTAAATGGTCACTGTGGGCAGTAAAAGGTGAGTCTGGGCAGGCAAAGGTCATTTTGGGTAGTGAGTGGTCACTCTGGGCAGGAAAAGGTCACTCTGAGTGGTAAATGGTCACTCTGGGCAGAAAAAGGTCACTCTGGGCAGTGAATGGTCAGTTTGGGTAGTGAATGGTCACTCTGAGCAGTAAGTGGTCACTCTGGGCAGTGAGTGGTCACTCTGGGCAGTCAATGGTCAGTTTGGGTAGTGAATGGTCACTCTGGGTAGTACAAGGTCAGTCTGGCAGGAAAAGGTCATCCCAAACAGCTCCTGGGATTAAAACACCTGGAATTAAAGCATCCCAAACAGATCCTGGATTGAAACATCTGGGATCAGAGCATCCCAAACAGCTCTTGGGATCAAACATCTGGAATCAGAGCATTGCAAACAGATCCTGGGATCAGAGCATTCTAAGCAACTCCTGGGATTTAAACATCTGGAATCAGATCCTGGAATTAAAGCATCCCAAACAGGTCCTGGGATTAAAACATCTGGAATCAGATCCTGGATTTAAAGCATTTCAAACAGAACCTGGAATTAAAACATCCCGAATCAGATCCTGGAATTAAAGCATCCCAAACAGGTCCTGGGATTAAAACATCTGGAATCAGATCCTGGAATTAAAGCATTCCAGACAGATCCTGGAATTAAAACATCTGGAATCCAATCCTGGAATTGGAGGATCCCAAACAGATCCTGGAATTAAAACATCTGGAATCAGAGCACCCCAAACAGCTCCTGGGATCAAACATCTGGAATCAGAGCATTGCAAACAGATCCTGGGATCAGAGCGTTCTAAACAACTCCTGGGATTTAAACATCTGGAATCAGATCCTGGAATTAAAGCACTCCAAACAGCTCCTGGGATTAAAACATCTGGAATTAGAGCATCCCAAATAGCTCCTGGGACTAAAACATCTGGAATCAGATCTTGGATTCAGAGCATCCCAAACAGATCCTGCATTTAAAACATTGTGGAACTAAAGCATCCCAAACAGCTCCTGGAATTAAAATATCTGGAATCAGAGCATCAGAAACAGCTCCTGGGATTAAACATCTGGAATCAGAGCATCCCAAACCACTGCTGAAATTAAAACACCCCGAACAGCTCTGGGATTAAAACATCTTGGAATTAAAGCATCCCAAACAGATTCTGGAGAGGTGTGAGGGCAGCTCAGGATGGGGGAAAAGCCGAGTTTAACCCAGGATAGAGGCACAGGGGAGTGAGGGCAGCTCAGGATGGGGGGATAGGCTGAGTTTAACCCAGGAGAGAGGCAGAGGGGTGTGAGGGCAGCTCAGGATGGGGGAATAGGCTGAGTTTAACCCAGGAGAGAGGCAGAGGGGTGTGAGGACGGCTCAGGACAGGGGAAATCCGAGTTTAACCCAGGAGAGAGGCAGAGGGTGTGAGGATGGCTCAAGATGGGGGAGAGGCTGAGTCTAACCCAGGAAAGGCAGAGGGGAGTGAGGGCAGCTCAGGATGGGGGAATAGGCTGAGTCTAACCCAGGAGAGGCAGAGGGGTGCGAGGACGGCTCAGGACAGGGGAAATCCGAGTTTAACCCTTAGGAAACAGCCGCAGCAAGGAACGAGCCCTTGGGGGATAAAGCAGCTTTGGGGCGCCCTTCGGGGCCGGAGCAGCCGCGATTTCAGGCGGGACTGACCGCGCTGCCCCCGCAGACCCGTGCCGGGACGTGCCGGAGGAGCCGGGCCGCGTGTGCCGGGTGAACCCGCGGACGCGGCGGGCGGAGCTGCTGCCGCGGCCCGAGGGCTGCGCGCCGGGCGAGCCGGTCTGCGGGGACGACGGCGTCACCTACGGCAGCGAGTGCGCGCTGAGCCGCGCGGGCGCCGTGCGCGGCGTGGAGCTGCAGCGGGTGCGCTCGGGGCCCTGCCTGCCGCAGGGTGAGCCGCCGCCTGCCTCCTCTGCCTCTTCTTTCTCTCCTTCCTCTCCTTCTTCTTCGTTCCCGTCTGCCTTCTCTGCCTCCTCTTCTTTCTCTTCTTTCTCTTCTTTCTCTTCTTTCTCTTCTTTCTCTTCTTTCTCTTCTTTCTCTTCTTTCTCTTCTTTCTCTTCTTTCTCTTCTTTCTCTTCTTTCTCTTCTTTCTCTTCTTTCTCTTCTTTCTCTTCTTTCTCTTCTTTCTCTTCTTTCTCTTCTTTCTCTTCTTTCTCTTCTTTCTCTTCTTCTTTCTCTTCTTTCTCTTCTTTCTCTTCTTCTTTCTCTTCTTTCTCTTCTTCTTATTCCTCTCCGCTTCTTCCTCCACTTCTTCCTCCGCTTCTTCCTCTTCTTCTTCCCTTCTTCCCCTTCTTTCTCCTCTTCCTCCTCTTCTTCTTCCCCTTCTTCCCCTTCTTTCTCCTCTTCCCTCCTCTTCTTCCTCCTCTTCTTCCTCCTCCTCTTCCTCCTCCTCTTCCTCCTCTTCTTCCTCCTCTTCTTCTTCCCCTTCTTCCCCTTCTTTCTCCTCTTCCTCCTCTTCTTCTTCCCCTTCTTCCCCTTCTTTCTCCTCTTCCTCCTCTTCTTCCTCCCCTTCTTCCCCTTCTTCCCCTTCTTTCTCCTCTTCCTCCTCTTCTTCCTCTTCCTCTTCATTTTCCCCATCGACACATAACCCAACCCCCAAGGCAGGACCCTCACTCCCAATAACATAGAAACTGAACCCCAAGGCATCATTTCCCCCATGGATACAAAAACTGAACCCCAAGGCATCATTTAACCCAACGCATCATTTCCCCATCAATATAGCACCTGAACCCCAATGCAGGACCCTGACCCCATCAACACAAAGCCTAAATCCCAAGGCATCATTTAACCCAAGGCACCATTTTCCCCATCAACCCAAAACCCAAACCCCAAGGCATCATTTCCCCCATGAATACAAAAACTGAACCCCAAGGCATCATTTAACCCAAGGAATCATTTCCCCATCAAAATAGCACCTAAATCCAAATGCAGGACCCTGACCCCCATCAACTTAAAACCTAAACCCCAAGGCAGGACCCTCACTCCCACCAACGTAAAACTAAACCCAAGGCATCATTTCCCCTATCAATGTAAAACTTAAACCCCAAGGCAGGACCCTCACTCCCACCAACACAAAACCTAAACCCCAAGGCATCATTTAACCCAAGGCATCATTTTCCCCATCAACCCAAACCCCAAACCCCAAGACCCCAAACCCTCACCCCCACCAGCCCAAGCCCATCCCCCCGTGCTGGGGCTGGCTGTAGTCTGTCCCTGTGTCCCTGTCCCCAGACCAGTGCCAGGAGCCGTGCCGGTTCCACGCCGTGTGCCTGAACCGGCGCTGCTCCTGTGACTGCGTGGCCCCATCAACATCAAAACTGAACCCCAAGGCATCATTTAACCCATGGATACAAAAACTGAACCCCAAGGCATCATTTAACCCAAGGCATCATTTTTCCCATCAACCCAAACCCCAAACCCCAATACCCCAAACCCTCACACCCACCAACCCAAGCCCATGCCCCCGTGCCGGGCTGGCTGTGAGTGCTGTCCTGTGTCCCTGTCCCCCAGACCAGTGCCAGGAGCCGTGCCGGTTCCACGCCGTGTGCCTGAACCAGCGCTGCTCCTGCGACCCAGCGTGGCCCCATCAACCCAAAACACAAACCCCAAGGCATCATTTAACCCATGGATGCAAAAACTGAACTCCAAGGCATCATTTAACCCAAGGCATCATTTACCCCATCAACCCAAAACCCAAACCCCAAGACACGACCCTCACCCCCATCAACCCAAACCCATCCTGCCATGCCGGGCTGGCTGTGAGTGCTGTCCCTGTGTCCCTGTCCCCCAGACCAGTGCCAGGAGCCGTGCCAGTTCCATGCCGTGTGCCTGAACCGGCGCGGGGCCGCGCGCTGCTCCTGTGACCACATGGCCCCATCAACCCAAACCCCAAACCCCAAGACCCCAAACCCTCACCCCCATCAACCCAAGCCCATCCCGCCGTGCCGGGGCTGGCTGTGAGTGCTGTCCCTGTCCCCCAGACCAGTGCCAGGAGCCGTGCCGGTTCCACGCCGTGTGCCTGAACCGGCGCGGGGCCGCGCGCTGCTCCTGCGACCGCGTGGTGTGTGATGGCGCGTTCCGGCCGCTCTGCGGGCAGGACGGGCGCAGCTACGGCAGCGAGTGCGAGCGGCGCCGCGCCGAGTGCCTGCGGCAGGCGCCCATCGGCGTGCGGCACAGCGGGCCCTGCGGTAAGGGGCGGCCCGGGCGCTGTCCTGCGGCTGGGAACTCGGGGTGTGCTCTGGGGAGGGGATCGGGGCTCAGATTGTGGGGATGGGGGCTCAGATTGTGGGGATGGGGGCTCAGATTGTGGGGATGGAGGCTCAGATTGTCCTGTGGGGATGGGGATCGGGGCTCAGATTGTGGGGATGGGGGTCCTCAGGGTGTCCTCTGGGGATGGGGGCTCAGATTGTGGGGATGGGGGCTCAGATTGTCCTGTGGGGATGGGGGCTCAGATTGTGGGGATGGGGGGCTCAGATTGTGAGGATGGGGCTCCAGATTGTGGGGATGGGGGCTCAGATTGTGGGGATGGGGGGCTCAGATTGTCCTGTGGGGATGGGGGCTCAGATTGTGGGGATGGGGCTCAGATTGTGGGGATGGGGCTCAGATTGTGGGGATGGGGGCTCAGATTGTGGGGATGGGGCTCAGATTGTGGGGATGGGGGCTCAGATTGTCCTGTGGGGATGGGGGTCCTCAGGGTGTCCTCTGGGTAGGGGATGGGGGCTCAGATTGTGGGGATGGGGGCTCAGATTGTGGGGATGGGGGGTCCTCAGGGTGTTCTCTGGGGGAGGGGATCGGGGCTCAGATTGTGGGGATGGGGGCTCAGATTGTGGGGATGGGGGTCCTCAGGGTGTCCTGTGGGGATGGGGATGGGGGTCCTCAGATTGTCCCCACAGGGATGGGGGTCCTCAGATTGTGGGGATGGGGATGGGGGCCTCAGATTGTCCCGTGAGGATGGGGGTCCTCAGATTGTCCTGTGGGGTTGGGGATGAGGGTCCTCAGATTGTTCCACAGGGATGGGGGTCCTCAGATTGTCCTGTGGGGATGGTGTCTCATGGGGATGGCAGTACCGATTGTCCTATAGGGATGGGGGTCCCCAGATTGTCCC
>JAKWBO010000330.1:0-57480 GCA_034336685.1 Luscinia luscinia
TGCTCAAAATCCCCCAAAAATCAGAATTTTTTGCTCCAAATCTCCAGGTAAAAAAGGTTTGGGGACACAGAAAGTCACAAATTCTTGGGAAATTTTGGGGTTTTGTTGCTCCCAGCCCCCCAAAATTGCAGGATCAGGAAATTTGGGAGGAGCCAGAGCCCAAAATCGTGACCAAAGAGGAAGTTTGGGCTCGGCCAGCCCCAAAAATGTGGGAAAAGGGGATGTGAGAGCAGCCGGTTCCCCAAATTTTGGGGCTGGGAGGGGGTTGGGCAATGCCCAGACCCCAAAATCCTGAAAAAAAAAAAAATTAGAAATTTCCAGATCACAAAAATCCTGGAAAAATTTGGATTTAGGAACTTCCAGAGCCCAAAAATTGTGGAAAATTTGGATTTAGGAACTTCCAGAGCCCCAAAACTCGTGGAAAATTTGGGGTTTTGGAAAATTAAGTCACCCCAAAATGGTGGGAAAAGAGGAAGTGGGAATTTGGAGTTCATCAAATTTTGGGTACAGGGGGGTTTGGCCACGCCCAGATCCCAAAAATCCTGGAAAAATTGGGATTTGGGATTGTTCAGATCCCCAAAATTTGGTACAGGGGGGTTTGGGAGTTCTCAGATCCCAAAAATTTGGGGAAAAAAATAAGGATTTGGGAATTCCCAGTTCCCAAAATTTTGGGTACAGCGGGATTGGGAAATCAAAAATCCTGAAAAAAAGGGATTTAGGATCTCCCAGAGTCCCAAAATTTGGGAAAAATAAGAATTTGGGAATGTCCAGATCCCCACAATTTTGGGTACAGGGGGGTTGGGGAATCCCAGACCCCAAAAAATCCTGGAAAAAATGGATTTGGGAATGTTCAGATCCCCAAAATTTTGTGTACAGGGGGGTTTGGACACCCCCAGAGCCCCAAATTCTTGAAAAAAGGGAATTTGGGAAATCCCAGAGCCCCAAAATCCCGGAAAAAAAGGGATTTTGAAAGTCTCAGTTCCCAAAATTTTGGGTACAAGGGGGTTTGGACACGCCCAGCCCCAAAAAATCCTGGAAAAAATGGATTTGGGAACTCCCAGAGTCCCAAATATCCGGGAAAAATAAAGATTTGAAAGTCTCAGTTCCCAAAATTTTGTGTACAGGGGGGGTTGGCCACTCCCAGATCCCAAAAAATCCTGGAAAAATGGATTTGGGAATGTTCCAGATCCCCAAAATTTTGTGTACAGGGGGGTTTGGACACGCCCCAGAGCCCCAAATTCTTGAAAAAAGGGAATTTGGGAAATCCCAGAACCCCAAAATCCGGAAAAAAAAGGGATTTTGAAAGTCTCAGTTCCCAAAATTTTGGGTACAGGGGGGTTTGGCTACTCCCAGATCCCAAATATCCTGGAAAAAATGGATTTGGGATTATTCAGGTCCCCAAAATTTTGTGTACAGGGGGGTTTGGACACGCCCAGAGCCCCAAATTCTTGAAAAAAGGGAATTTGGGAAATCCCAGAACCCCAAAATCCGGGAAAAAAAAAAGGATTTTGAAAGTCCCAGTTCCCAAAATTTTGGGTACAGGGGGGTTTGGTCACTCCCAGACCCCAAAAAATCCTGGAAAAAATGGGATTTGGAAAGTCCCAGTTCCCAAAATTTTGTGTACAGGGGGGTTTGACCACTCCCAGATTCCAAAACTCCTGGAAAAAATGGATTTGGGAACTCCCAGAACCCCAAAATCCGGGAAAAAATGGGATTTAGAAAGTCTCAGTTCCCAAAATCTTTGTGTACAGGGGGGTTTGGGCACGCCTAGCCCCAAAAAATTCCCCGGGACAGGAGGGTTTGGAAAATCCCAGAGCCCCAAAAATTATGGAAAAAGCAAATTTGGTAACTCTTGGAGCCCCAAAATCGTGGAAGGAAACGGATTTGGGAATTCCCAGTTCCCAAAATTTTGGGTACAGGGGGGTTTGGACACGCCCAGCCCCAAAAAAATCCCCCGAACAGGGGGGTTTGGGGAATCCTAGAGCTCCAAAATTCCGGGAAATGAGGAATTTGGCCACACCCGAACCTCAAAATCTCAGAAAAGCGAGAAAGCCCAACCCCCACACCCCGAAAGAGGGGACCACGCCCTTCCCCAAAAACCCCTAAAAACCCCAAAAAACTCCAAAACACCCAAAAAAACACCAAAAAAACCCAAAAAAAAATCGAACCGAACCCCCTAATTCGCCTCTATCCCCAAATTTCGGACTATCCAGGGACCCCCAAATCCCAACCCCGCGGCTGCAGCAGCCCCCGGCCCCACCTCGGCCCCCCCAGAGCCCGGGCAGGGTCAGCGCCAGCAGCAGCAGCCGCGGGAGGCTCCGCGCTCCGGCCATGGCTCCGCGGGGTCCCGCGCAGGGGAAGGGTCGGTGCGGCGGCCACAAAAGCGGCTCCGAACTGGGGGGACCGGGAGTGGGGGCGCAGCGCCCCAAAAACCGCGCGGCCAATGGGAAAGCGGTGCTGTGGTGTCGTCATTAGTTGCTGGGTAGAGCCCTCAAAATTTGAGCTCGCTAAAAAAATTCCAGCCAATCAGATAATGCGCTGTTGGTGACTCATTAGGTGCCAGGTAGAGCCTCTGGAAAATGGGTCTCAAACTGAACCGGCCAATCAGGGCGCGCATAAAAACTTTCAGCCAATCAGAGTGACCCCAGCAACAGCACCAGCCAATCACAGAGCGGCTCTAAGCCACGCCCGACCAATCAGAGCGCGCGGCGCTCATGACCCTCTCGGGATCCGGCCTGACGCTCCCAGCGCAGCGCGGCTGCTTTGGGGCTGGCGGCTCCTGGCCCGCGCTGGCCATGGGGCGAGTGGCGGCAGCTGGGGCCGTACTGGTGGCACTGGTGGCGCTGGGAGCCCCCCCTGGGGCGGGCGCGGAGCTCTCGGGTGAGCGGGGGGGGCGGGAGGCGGTGGGAGACGGTGGAGAATGGGGAAAATTGGGGGTGGAGCCCAAAATTGAGCTTGAGGCGACAGAGGTGATTGTGAGAAAAAGGTGGAAAAGGGAAAAAATGGGGAATGGGACCCCAAAAGTGATTTTGGGAGCGGCTGGAGGATGGAGGGGAGAGGATGTGAAAGGGGAAATGGGGGAAGGGTGGAGAAGAGGAAGTGGGAGCGCGGGCAGGAGGGTCCCATGGCGGCCGTGGGGCACAGGGGGTGCGGGGTGGGGATCCGGGGTGGCCCCGGAGCTCTGGGGGTGCTGGGGGGGCAGAGCCTGACCCGTGTCCTGCACACACAGCCGTGTTCCAGTTCATGCATAAGTCCGAGTGTTACTTCATTAACGGCACGGAGAAGGTGAGGAACGTGGTGAGGCACATCTACAACCGGTTTGAGTGGGCGAGGTTCGACAGCGACGTGGGGCGGTACGAGGGGTTCAGTCCCTTTGGGGAGAAACAGGCCCGGTACTGGAACAGCAACCCGGAAAGGATGGAGTACAGACGGGCTCAGGTGGACACGTTCTGCCGGCACAACTACAAGGTCTCCACCCCGTTCCTCGTGGAGCGCAGAGGTGAGCGCGGGGCAGAGCGTGTCCCCTCGGGCCCTGCCCTGGCAATGACCCTGGAGCCCCTCAAACCTCCCTGGGAATCACCCCAGAGCCCCCAGCCCTCCCTGTGCCCATCCCCGGGTGCTCCTCATCGAGACCCTCGTTCCTCTCCCAGTCCATCCCAGTCCATCCCAGTCCTTTGCAGCTCCCCCCACCCGTCTTTCCAGTCATGCGTGGAAAATGACGCCAAACAACCAATCAGAGAAGGAAATTCGAATTACGCATCTGGTGCCAGGCAGATACCGCAGAGCCGAGAGCCCCGCGCTGGACTTGGCATCCCAGTGCCGCGCGATCCATTCCCAGTTCATCCCAGTTCCCTCCCAGTCCCGCCCAGTGCCGAACCAGTCCCTCCCGCTCCTTCTCAGCCCATTCCAAGTTCATTTCCAGTTTGATCCCAGTTCATTTCCACTTTATTCTCCGACCTCCAAACTCTCTCCCACTGCCCCACAATCCCCTCCCATCGCTCCCAGTGCATCCCAGTCCATTACCAGGACCTCTCATTCCATTCCCAATCTCCCCCAGTCCATTCCCAGTCCCACCACACCCCTCCCCGCTCTCACCCAGTTGCCCCCAGCTGATCCCAGTGTGTCCCCGCTCTCTCCCAGTGCCCCCCAGCGTGTCCATCTCGCTGATGCCCTCGAGCTCCCAGGGCGGCCCCGAGCGCCTGCTCTGCTCCGTGATGGATTTCTACCCTGCCCACATCCAGGTGAGGTGGTTCCAGGGCCAGCAGGAGCTCTCGGAGCACGTGGTGGCCACCGACGTGGTGGCCAACGGCGACTGGAGCTACCAGCTGCTGGTGCTGCTGGAAACGCCGCCCCGGCGCGGGGTCACCTACACGTGCCAGGTGGAGCACGTCAGCCTGGAGCAGCCGCTGAGACAGCGCTGGGGTACGGGGCAGGCACTGGGGGGGCTGCCAGAGGCACTGGGATGTGCTGGGAGCGAGTGGGAGGGAGAGGGAGAGAGGCCGGCTGCAAGTGGGAGAGGGGCTGGGGGCTGTGGAAGGGCTGGGAAGGGGTTTGGAGGATGCTGGGGAGGGTGGGATGGGGTTGTGGGGGTGCTGGTGGGCACTGGGAGTGAGTTTGGGGGCGCTGGGTGTGACTGGGAGGGAGTTTGGGGGTGCTGGGTGTAACTGGGAGGGATGTGAGCGAGCCCGGAGGGGCTGGAAGGAGATGGGGGATGGGAAAGCGGGGCTCGGGATGAGGTTGGTTGTGCCGGGAAGAGACTGGGAGGGCTCTGGGTGAGTCCCGGCGGGGCTGGGAAGGGACTGGGAGAGGGTTTGGGGGTCCTGGGGCTTTGGTGGGGGCACAAGTGGGAGGGGTCGGTGGGATGGCGAGAGGGACAGGAGGGGCTTTGATGGGCGCTGGGGAGGCCGGGAAGGGAGCGGGAGGAGGTTGCGGGGGTCCCGGGTGGGCCGGGGGCGATCGGGAGGGCGCCGGGAGGGGCTCGGGGTGTCGCTGCGAGGTTTTGGGGGCGCTGAGCCCGCGCACCCCAGAGATGCCGCGGACGCCGCCCGCAGCAAGATGCTGACGGGGATCGGGGGCTTCGTCTTGGGCTCCGTCTTCCTGGCGCTGGGGCTCGGCTTCTACGTGCGCAAGAAGGTTCGGGGGGTGCCGGGGGTCGTGTCCCCCCTGTCCCGGAGCGTGCGCGCTCCCCCCGGGGCCCCCAGCCCGGTGTCACCCCCTTTGCTGTGCCCGCAGAGCTCCTGAGCCGCCAGCGGCCGCAGCCCCTCCCCGTGGCCTCGGGGCCGCCCGGGACCCCCGCTCCGTCCCCGCGCTCATTTTGGGGGGGTCGTGTGTCCCCCCCCCATCCCCTCATCGCCGTTTTCACTCTGCCCCCGCCCGGCTGCTCCCAGTGTTCCCAATAAAGCTTCCCAGTTGGATCCGGGCCCGTTTATTGGGGGCACTGGGAGGGATGTGGGGGGGAAGATGCGACGGCGTTGGGAAAACTGGGGGGGAGCCGATGGATGAAGGAGGAGGAGTAGGAAGGTCTGTGTTGGACTCTGAAAATCCGAGGCCTCTCTGAGCTATTCAGGGAGAGATTAAAATGCAGGATATGAATTAATTATTCCAGAAAAATTAAAATATATGAAGACACTCATAAATTATATTGAGGTGACCGTTTAATAAGTAAGAATATATTTTAAGTGTTTTAACAAACATAGTCCTAGACCTCAGTGTAGGAAATGTCACAGTAAGTCTCAGTGAGAGTTTTAAAACACACTCCTAGATATCAGCGTAAAATGGAAGTCTCTAAAATACCTCTCAAATGATAACTTCCGACATAATAAAAATATAGTAAGAAAATTTGTGACATTTTTTAGATAGGACAAACAGGCCATAGCATAGATTATACGTAAAGTTTCATACATGAAAACTGGAATTGTAACAGGTAAAGAAAAATTGTTTCAGATTCATATTTTAGATTATTGAGTAGTTTGTAAATACCAATCCGTGCATCGGGCACAGTCTCTCTCTCTCTCTCTCTCTCTTTCCTTCTCCCCTCTCCGCCATCATCACCGCCCGCACGGAGCGCGGAGCTGCGGCTGCACCTTCGGCGCTCTCGGGGCCGCGCACCAGGAGCGGCTTCTGCTCCCGATCGGGATTTTTCTGCTCTTTGGGACTCTGGGAAAGCTGCGACACGGATTTCAACGCTTGGGACTCTTTGCCTTTGGAGACTGATGTGCCCTTACAATAAACCAATTTATAGCAACTGATAACTCTTCAGAACTTTTGAAGATTTAATCCCGACAAAAACCCGACAGAGGAAGAAGAGGAGGAGAAGGAGAAGGGAGAAAACCCAGGACGTTAGGGAAAAGGGGAACCCATAACCAAAAATTGAGAGATCAGAGAAGAGGAACTCCTGGGAGGGTTTTTGGGGCGAATCGGGGTGATTTCGGTTTTTTAGGGACACAAAAACCCCGGAGACTTCCAGGGATGAGAGCACAAAATTTGATAACCTGTAAATACGGAAAATCCGTGAAACAAACTGTATTTTGTGTGGCGGGCCGAGCGCAGCCCGTGTCTCTCCATCCCCGCTCCCACCTGCCCAGCCCCTCAAGGTTCCCCCTCCCCAAAAATCCCCGCCGGGCCCGCAGCGTCCCGGCCACGCCTCGGGCGCTGGCGCAGCGGGCGGAGCGCGCTGCGGGCAATGAGAGCGCGGAGCGTTTGTTGCCTCATCAGCTGCCGGGCAGAGCCCGCGCCAAACGGGTCCCCAAAAGTGCTCGGAGCCAATGGGAGCGCGCGGCGCTCGTGAGCCCGACCCGCTCCGGCCCGGGGCTCCCAGCGCAGCCGCAGCGGCTGCTTTGGGGCTGGCGGCTCCTGGCCCGCGCTGGCCATGGGGCGAGTGGCGGCAGCTGGGGCCGTACTGGTGGCACTGGTGGCGCTGGAAGCCCCCCCTGGGGCGGGCGCGGAGCTCTCGGGTGAGCGGCGGGGGCGGGAGGCGGTGGGACAGGGGGAGAAGGTGGAAAATTGGGGGTTTGGACCCCAAAACTGAGCAGGAAAGAGGTCTGAGTAGGATGGTAGGAAACAGATGGGAAATGGGAAAATGGAATGGGACCCCAAAAGTGATTTTGGGAGCGGCTGGAGGATGGAGGGAGAGGATGTGGAAGGGAAATGGGGAAGGGTGGAGAAGAGGAAGTGGGAGCGCGGGCAGGAGGGTCCCATGGCGGCCGTGGGGCACAGGGGGTGCGGGTGGGGATCCGGGGTGGCCCCGGAGCTCTGGGGGTGCTGGGGGGGCACCACTGACCCGTGTCCTGCACTCACAGCCGTGTTCCAGGAGATGCTAAAGTTCGAGTGCCACTTCATTAACGGCACGGAGAAGGTGAGGCTGGTGGTGAGGTACATCTACAACCGGTTTGAGCTCTCGTGAGGTTCGACAGCGACGTGGGGTGTTCGAGGGTTCAGTTCCTATGGGGGAGAAGGTGGCCCAGTACTGGAACAGCAACCCGGAAGAGATGGAGTACAGACGGAAATGGCGGACACGCTCTGCCGGCACAACTACAAGAGTCTTCACCCCGTTCGCCGTGGAGCGCAGAGGTGAGCGCGGGGCAGAGCGTGTCCCCTCGGGCCCTGCCCTGGCAATGACTCTGGAGCCCCTCAAACCTCCCTGGGAATCACCCCAGAGCCCCCAGCCCTCCCTGTGCCCATCCCCGGGTCCTCCTGTCCCTTCCAGTGATCCCCGAGTCCCTCCCAGTCCATCCCAGTCCATCTCGGTTTCTCCCACTGCGTCCGTGTCCCGTGTCGGTGAAGCCGACATATCTCATCCAATTAGAGCGCGTCTTTCTAATGACGCCCCTGTTGCCAGGCAGAGCCGCATCTGCGAGTGCCCCGCGCTGGACTTGGCATCCCAGTGCCGCGCGATCCATTCCCAGTTCATCCCAGTGCCGTCCAAATTCCTCCCAGTCCATTCCCAGATAATTCTCCGTCACTACCAGTCCATCCCAGTCCCACCCCACCCCTCCCCGCTCTCTCCCAGTTGCCCCCAGCTGATCCCAGTGTGTCCCCGCTCTCTCCCAGTGCCCCCCAGCGTGTCCATCTCGCTGATGCCCTCGAGCTCCCAGGGCGGCCTCGAGCGCCTGCTCTGCTCCGTGATGGATTTCTACCCTGCCCACATCCAGGTGAGGTGGTTCCAGGGCCAGCAGGAGCCTCGAGCACGTGGTCGGCCACCGACGTGGTGGCCAACGGCGACTGGAGCTACCAGCTGCTGGTGCTGCTGGAAACGCCGCCCCGGCGCGGGGTCACCTACACGTGCCAGGTGGAGCACGTCAGCCTGGAGCAGCCGCTGAGACAGCGCTGGGGTACGGGGGAGGCACTGGGGGGGCTGCCAGAGGCACTGGGATGTGCTGGGAGCGAGTGGGAGGGACAGGGAGAGAGGCCGGGTGCAAGTGGGAGAGGGGCTGGGGGGTGTGGAAGGGCTGGGAAGGGGTTTGGAGGATGCTGGGGAGGGTGGGATGGGGATGTGGTGGTGCCGGTGGGCACTGGGAGGGAGTTTGGGGTGCTGGGTGTAACTGGGAGGAGTTTGGGGTGCTGGGTGTAACTGGGAGGGATGTGAGCGAGCCCCGGAGGGGCTGGAAGGAGATGGGGGATGGGAAAGCGGGGCTCGGGATGAGGTTGGCTGTGCCGGGAAGAGACTGGGAGGGCTCTGGGTGAGTCCCGGCGGGGCTGGGAAGGGACTGGGAGAGGGTTTGGGGGTCCTGGGGCTTTGGTGGGGGCACAAGTGGGAGGGGTCGGTGGGATGGCAGAGAGGGACAGGAGGGGCTTTGGTGGGCGCTGGGGAGGCCGGGAAGGGAGCGGGAGGAGGTTCCGGGGGTCCCGGGTGGGCCGGGGCGATCGGGAGGGCGCCGGAGGGGCTCGGGTGTCGCTGCGAGGTTTTGGGGGCGCTGAGCCCGCGCACCCCCAGAGATGCCGCCGATCGCCGCCCCGCAGCAAGATGCTGACGGGGATCGGGGGCTTCGTCTTGGGCTCGCTCTTCCTGGCGCTGGGGCTCGGCTTCTACGTGCGCAAGAAGGTTCGGGGGTGCCGGGGTCGTGTCCCCTGTCCCCGGAGCGTGCGCGCTCCCCGGGGCCCCCAGCCCGGTGTCACCCCTTTGCTGTGCCCGCAGAGCTCCTGAGCCGCCAGCGGCCGCAGCCCCTCCCCGTGGCCTCGGGCCCGCCCGGACCCCCGCTCCGTCCCCAGCGCTCATTTTGGGGGCTCGTGTCCCCCTCTCCCCACCAGCGCTGCTGTCCTCTGCCCCCGCCCGGCTGCTCCCAGTGTTCCCAATAAAGCTTCCCAGTTGGATCCGGCCCCGTTTATTGGGGGCACTGGGAGGGATTTAGAGGCGGATAGGCGGAGATGCGACGGCGTTGGGAAAACGGGGAGGGGCCAATTGTTGGCGGCAGGGCCAGGAGGAACGGCAGCAGGGATGGAGGAGGAGGAGGAGGAGGAGGAGGAAGAGAAGAAGGGGGAAGAGAAAGGAACCAGAGAACGGCCGGAGAGAGAAGCAGACGCAGGCGGGACAAGGCAGGAGCGGGCGGAGGAGAAAGAGGAGGAGGAGGCGTGATTAGAAAAGAGTAGGAGCGGGAGGACGGAGGAAACGGAAAGAAAATCAATGACAAAAGAACAGGAGGAAGAGGAGGAGCAGGAATAGGAGGACGAAGAGCACCAACGGCCCCAAAACCACGCGGCGCTTCGTCCCCCAAAGGTCACAGCGTCCCGGCCACGCCTCGGGCGCTGGCGCAGCGGGCGGAGCGCGCTGCGGGCAATGAGAGCGCGGAGCGTTTGTTGCCTCATCAGCTGCCGGGCAGAGCCCGCGCCAAACAGGTCCCCAAAAGTGCTCGGAGCCAATGGGAGCGCGCGGCGCTCGTGAGCCCGACCCGCTCCGGCCAGGGCTCCCAGCGCAGCCGCAGCGGCTGCTTTGGGGCTGGCGGCTCCTGGCCCGCGCTGGCCATGGGGCGAGTGGCGGCAGCTGGGGCCGTACTGGTGGCACTGGCGGCGCTGGGGAGCCCCCCTGGGGCGGGTGCGGAGCTCTCGGGTGAGCGGGGGGGCGGGAGGCGGTGGGATAGGGGGAGAAGGGGGAAAATTGGGGTGGGACCCCAAAACTGAGAGGGAAGAGCTTGAGTAGGATGGTAGGAAACAAATGAGAAAAGGGGAAATGGAATTGGACTCCAAAAGTGATTTTGGGAGTTGCTGGAGGATGGAGGAGAGGAAGTGAAAGGGGAAATGGGGAAGGGTGGAGAAGAGGAAGTGGGAGCGCGGGCAGGAGGGTCCCATGGCGGCCAGAGGCACAGGGGTGCGGGGTGGGGATCCGGGGTGGCCCCGGAGCTCTGGGGGTGCTGGGGGCACCAGTGACCCGTGTCCTGCACACACAGCCGTGTTCCAGCACATGTATAAGGCCGAGTGTTACTTCATTAACGGCACGGAGAAGGTGAGGTTCGTGGAGAGGCAATTCTACAACCGGTTTGAGTACGCGAGGTTCGACAGCGACGTGGGGCGGTACGAGGGGTTCAGTCCCTATGGGGAGAAACTGGCCCAGTACCGGAACAGCAACCCAAACTGGATGGAGAACAGACGGGCTCAGGTGGACACGTTCTGCCGGCACAACTACGAGATCTCCACCCCGTTCCTCGTGGAGCGCAGAGGTGAGCGCGGGGCAGAGCGTGTCCCTCGGGCCCTGCCCTGGCAATGACCCTGGAGCCCTCAAACCTCCCTGGGAATCACCCCAGAGCCCCAGCCCTCCCTGTGCCCATCCCCGGGTGCTCCTCATCGAGACCCCCGTTCCTCTCCCAGTCCATCCCAGTCCATCCCAGTCCTTTGCAGCCCCCCACCCGTCTTTCCAGTCATGCGTGGAAAATTCTGCAAAACAACCAATCAGAGAAAGAAATTGAATTACGCATCTGGTGCCAGGCAGATACCGCTGAGCCGAGAGCCCCGCGCTGGACTTGGCATCCCAGTGCCGCGCGATCCATTCCCAGTCCATCCCAGTTCCGCCCCAGTCCCGCCCAGTGCCGAACCAGTCCCTCCCGCTCCTTCTCAGCCCATTCCCAGTTCATTTCCAGTTTGATCCCAGTTCACTTTCTCTTTATTCTCCGACCTCCAAACTCTCTCCCACTGCCCCACAATCCTCCCATGGCTCCCAGTGCATCCCAGTCCATTTCCAGGACCTCTCATTCCATTCCCAATCTCTCCCAGTCCATTCTCCAGTCCCTCCCAGTCCCACTCCCACCCCTGCCTCTCTCCCAGTTGCTCCCAGCTGATCCCAGTGTGTCCCCGCTCTCTCCCAGTGCCCCCAGCTTGTCCATCTCGCTGATGCCCTCGAGCTCCCAGGGCGGCCCCGAGCGCCTGCTCTGCTCCGTGATGGATTTCTACCCTGCCCACATCCACGTGAGGTGGTTCCAGGGCCAGCAGGAGCTCTTGGAGCACGTGGCTGCCACCGACGTGGTGGCCAACGGCGACTGGAGCTACCAGCTGCTGGTGCTGCTGGAAACGGCCCCTCGCCGTGGGGTCACCTACACGTGCCAGGTGGAGCACGTCAGCCTGGAGCAGCCGCTGAGACAGCGCTGGGGTACGGGGGAGGCACTGGGGGGGCTGCCAGAGGCACTGGGATGTGCTGGGAGCAAGTGGGAGGTACAGGGAGAGAAGATGGGTGCAAGTGGGAGAGGGGCTGGGGGTGTGGAAGGGCTGGGAAGGGGTTTGGAGGATGCTGGGGAGGGTGGGATGGGGGTTGTGGTGGTGCTGGTGGGCACTGGGAGGAGTTTGGGGGTGCTGGGTGACTGAGGATTTGGGGTGCTGGGTGTGACTGGGAGGAGTTTGGGGTGCTGGGTGTAACTGGGAGGGATCTGAGCGAGCCCGGAGGGGCTGGAAGGAGATGGGGGATGGGAAAGCGGGACTCGGGATGAGGTTGGTTGTGCTGGGAAGAGACTGGGAGGGCTCTGGGTGAGTCCCGGTGGGGCTGGGAAGGGACTGGGAGAGGGTTTGGGGGTCCTGGGGCGGTGGGGGGCACAAGTGGGAGGGGTCAAGAGGTGGCGAGAGGGACAGGAGGGGCTTTGGTGAGTGCTGGGGAGGCTGGAAGGGAGCGGGAGGAGGTTCCAGGGGGTCCCGGGTGGGCCGGGGCGATCGGGAGGGCGCCGGAGGGCCTGGGGTGTCGCTGCGAGGTTTTGGGGGGCGCTGAGCCCCGCGCACCCCCAGAGATGCCGCTGACGCCGCCCGCAGCAAGATGCTGACGGGGATCGGGGCTTCGTCTTGGGCTCGCTCTTCCTGGCGCTGGGGCTCGGCTTCTACGTGCGCAAGAAGGTTCGGGGGTGCCGGGGTCGTGTCCCCCCTGTCCCGGAGCGTGTGCGCTCCCCCCGGGGCCCCCAGCCCGGTGTCACCCCCTTTGCTGTGCCCGCAGAGCTCCTGAGCCGCCAGCGGCCGCAGCCCCTCCCCGTGGCCTCGGGCCCGCCCGGGACCCCCCGCTCCGTCCCCGCGCTCATTTTGGGGGGGTCGTGTGTCCCCCCCCATCCCCCCCAGCGCCGCTGTCACTCTGCCCCCGCCCGGCTGCTCCCAGTGTTCCCAATAAAGCTTCCCAGTTGGATCCGGGCCGTTTATTGGGGGGCGCTGGGGAGGGATTTCGGGATGTGAATTTTGGGATTTTGGGTGGGAGCGGGAGAAGGGATGGAGGAGGAGGAGGAAGATGAAGAGGGTTGAGGAAGGAGCTGAAGAGGGCGGGAAAGAAGCGGAGAATGTGGCCGGATGAGGAAGGAGGAGCGGGAGGAGGAGGAGGGAGAGATGAGAGCAGGAGCAGGAACAAGATGAGGATGAAGAGCCGAAATGGAGCCCCCAGCCAGGAACCTTCCGAACGGGGATCACCAGGACCGGGAATCGCCAGAGCTCTCCCCGCGGTCCCTGGGGATCATCCAGCGCCGATCCCGCCCGGGGGATGGAGCTGGAGCAGCGCGCGGAGCTCCTCCCGCGCTCGGGGCGCTGCGGGATGGGCGGGACAGAGAGAGAGAGACCCCAACTCCTCCCGCTCCTCCTCCCGCATCCGCACACATTCTCTTCTTCCCGCCCTTCTTCAGCTCCTTCCTCAATCCTCCTCCTCCATCCCCTCTCCCGCTCCCCCGTCTTTCCAACTCTGTCAAATCCCCTCCCCAAATCCCTCCCCAGTTCCTCCCCAATAAACGGGGCCCGGACCCAACTGGGAAGCTTTATTGGGAACACTGGGAGCAGCCGGGCGGGGGCAGAGTGACAGCGGTGCGGGGTGAGAGGGACACGACCGCCCAAAATGAGCGCGGGGACGGAGCGGGGGTCCGGACGGGCCTGAGGCCACGGGAGGGCCGCGCGCCGCTGGCGGCTCAGGAGCTCTGGCGGGCACAGCAAAGGTGACACCGGGCTGGGGCCCCGGGGAGCGCGCACGCTCTGGGACAGGGGGACACGACCCCGGCACTCCCCGAACCTTCTTGCGCACGTAGAAGCCGAGCCCCAGCGCCAGGAAGACCGAGCCCAAGACGAAGCCCCGATCCCCGTCAGCATCTTGCTGCGGGCGGCGTCCGGCGGCATCTCTGGGGTGCGCTGGGGCTCAGCGCCCCAAAACCTCGCAGCGACACCCCGAGCCCCTCCCGGCGCCCTCCCGATCGCCCCTCGGCCCACCTGGGACCCCCGAACCTCCTCCCGCCTCCCTTCCCGGCCTCCCCAGCGCCCACCAAAGCCCCTCCTGTCCCTCTCGCCATCCCACCGACCCCTCCCACTTGTGCCCCACCAGCCCCAGGACCCCCAAACCCTCTCCCAGTCCCTTCCCAGCCCCGCTGGACTCACCCAGAGCCCTCCCAGTCTCTTCCCGGCACAACTAACCTCATCCCGAGCCCCGCTTTCCCATCCCCATCTCCTTCCAGCCCCTCCGGGCTCGCTCACATCCTCCCAGTTACACCCAGCACCCCAAACTCCCTCCCAGTGCCCACCCAGCACCCCCAAACTCCCTCCCAGTGCCCACCAGCACCTCCTACAACCCCATCCCACCCTCCCCAGCATCCTCCAAACCCCTTCCCAGCCCTTCCACACCCCCCAGCCCCTCTCCCACTTGCACCCGGCCCTCTCCTCTCTCCCTCCCACTCGCTCCCAGCACATCCCCAGTGCCTCTGGCAGCCTCCAGTGCCTCCCCCGTACCCCAGCGCTGTCTCAGCGGCTGCTCCAGGCTGACGTGCTCCACCTGGCACGTATGGTGACCTCGCGCCGGGCGGCGTTTCCAGCAGCACCAGCAGCTGGTAGCTCCAGTCGCCGTTGGCCACCACGTCGGTGGCCGACCACGCGTCTCGAGAGCTCCTGCTGGCCCTGGAACCACCTCACCTGGATGTGGGCAGGGTAGAAATCCATCACGGAGCAGAGCAGGCGCTCGGGGCCGCCCTGGGAGCTCGAGGGCATCAGCGAGATGGACACGCTGGGAGGCACTGGGAGAGAGCGGGGACACACTGGGATCAGCTGGGGGCACTGGGAGAGCGGACACACTGGGATCAGCTGGGGAACTGGGAGAGCTGGGCAGGGGTGGGCTTGGACTGGGGAGGACTGGGAATGGACTGGGGAGATTGGGAATGGAAATGAGAGGTCCTGGAAATGGACTGGGATGCACTGGGAGCGATGGGAGGGATAGTGGGCAGTGGAGAGAGTGTGGAGGTCGGAGAATAAAGAGAATATGAACTGGGATCAAACTGGAAATGAACTTGGAATGGGCTGAGAAGGAGCGGGAGGGACTGGTTCGGCACTGGGCGGGACTGGGGCGGAACTGGGATGGACTGGGAATGAAGCGCGCGGCACTGGGATGCCAAGTCCAGCGCGGGGCTCTCGGCTCAGCGGTATCTGCCTGGCACCAGATGCGTAATTCGAATTTCTTTCTCTGATTGGTTGTTTTGCATAATTTTCCACGCACGACTTGAAAGACGGGTGGGGGCTGCAAAGGACTGGGATGGACTGGGAGAAACTGGGGAGCCACGGAGCCTTCTATGAGACACAGGGAGCCCTGGGATGGGCACAGGAGGGCTGGGGGCTCTGGGGTGATTCCCAGGGAGGGTTTGAGGGCTCCAGGGTCATTGCCAGGGCAGGGCCCGAGGGACACGCTCTGCCCCGCGCTCACCCCTGCGCTCCACGGCGAACGGGGTGACGGTCTTGTACCAGGCCCGACATAACCAGTCCACCGCAGTCCGTGTGTACTCCATCACGTCCGGGTCGCTGTTCCTGTAGTGGGCCCTTTCCTCTCCATAGGGTGTGAGCCCCACGTGCCGCCCCACGTCGCTGTCGAACCTCATGTACTCCTCCCGGTTGTAGATGGCCCTCAACACGAACCTCACCTTCTCCGTGCCGTTATTGAAGTAACACTCGTAACTTCCCATCCATTGCAGCACCCTGTGTGTGCAGGACACGGGTCAGTGGTGCTCCCCAGCACCCCCAGAGCTCCGGGGCCACCCCGGATCCCCACCCTGCACCCCTGTGCCCCACGGCCGCCATGGGACCCTCCTGCCCGCGCTCCCACTTCCTCTTCTCCACCCTTCCCCATTTCCCTTCTACATCCTCTCCCTCCATCCTCCAGCCACTCCCAAAATCACTTTCGGGGTTCCATTTCCTTTCCCATTTCCCATCTGTTTCCAACCATCCTACTCAACCTCTTCCCTCTCAGTTTTGGGGTCCAACCCCAATTTTCCCCTTCTCCCCTGTCCTACCGCCTCCCGCCCCCCCGCTCACCCGAGAGCTCCGCGCCCGCACCAGGGGGGGCTCCCAGCGCCACCAGTGCCACCAGTACGGCCCCAGCTGCCGCCACTCGCCCCATGGCCAGCGCGGGCCAGGAGCCGCCAGCCCCAAAGCAGCCGCTGCGGCTGCGCTGGGAGCCCTGGGCCGGAGCGGGTCGGGCTCACGAGCGCCGCGCGCTCCCATTGGCTCCGAGCACTTTTGGGGACCCGTTTGGCGCGGGCTCTGCCCGGCAGCTGATGAGGCAACAAACGCTCCGCGCTCTCATTGCCCGCAGCGCGCTCCGCCCGCTGCGCCAGCGCCTGAGGCGTGGCCGGGACGCTGCGGGCCCGGCGGGGATTTTTGGGAGGGGAACCTTGGGGTGCTGGGCAGGTGGGAGCGGGGATGGAGAGACACGGGCTGCGCTCGGCCCGCCACACAAAATACAGTTTCTTTCACAGATTTTCCGTATTTACATGATACCAAATTTTCTTATCCCCGCTGTGGAATTCTCTGGAGTTTTATGTCCCTAAAAACCCGAAATCACGGCGATTCTCCCCAAAAACATTTCCGGGAGTTTCCCATCTCTGATCTCTCCGCTTTGGGGTCATGGGCGTCCCCCTTCCTTGCGTTCCTGATGTTTCCCCCTCTCCAGGGTCCCGGACAGAGTTAACACAGAGAATTTTTGGGATCCCAGGCGTCTCCTCTCCCCGATTCTCTGCTCCAGCGTTTCACTGATCCCAGGTTTCTCCTTCTGAATCAGCCCCCTCTCGAAGCTGCCGGGGATCCCCCAGCTCCGGTATCCCCCTCTCCCCTCACCCCACCCCGAGCTCTCCCCGTTCCCCATCCCCCAAACCCGATGTCCCTCCCACACAGAAACCCCAAACATCCCAAATTTGGGTTATTTCCCGCCTCTCCCGGCGCCATTAGTCGGGTTGTGATTTTCTCCTTTAAGAGCAGCTAAGAATTTCTATAAAGTTTTTTATTGCAAAGACACATCGGGCTCAAAACGTGAATAGTCACAAGTGTTAAAATCCGTGATAAATTTTGGTGCAGAGCCCCAAACGGAAGCAGGAGCCGCTCCCGAGGGTCCCGCAGCGCCGATGCAGTTGCGGCAGCTCCTGTTTCCTTCTCTGGCCGATGATGACGCGGCGAGAGAGCGGGAACAAAATCAAAGGGCGAAGCGAAGCAGAAAGCAAAGGGCAAAAAGCCGCAGCTCTGCCCAGGGCATCGATTCCTGTGTAGGAACTTCCCAAAAGCTGAGCACACAAACCCGAACCGCCAATCATGAACATATTAGAATTTCAGCTTTAATCACGCGACATTACGAATTAACTACCCATATTGTTTGTCTTGTTCTATCTGATAAATGTAATCAGTGTTTTTGCACTGGTTTTATTGTGTCTAAAACGATGTTCTTGGAGCCTCCAGGAAACACTCGGATCATGGATGGTGTTTTTTAACCTTTAATAGACTTTAAACTTCTACTCCATAATCTGAGACCTTTACCCATTAAAATTTACTCCGAATTACTTATTCACTTATCTGTTTTAAAGCTTGAACTTACATCTCAGCTTTATGAGTGAGTGGCTTAACACATTTCAATCCTTGCAAAGGTTTTAATTCAATCCCTGCACTGTGATTTCTGTCCGAACAATTCAGAGACACCCGGGATTAGAGAATCCGACATTTACTCACTTAATCTGACACCTCCATTTCATATATTATTGGCTGGATATATTTCAATTTCTCTAAATGCTTTAATTCAACCCCGAAGTTTTGATCTCTTTCTGAGGAACTCCCGCGGCGTTTTCCCAGCGCGGTCACAACCCCAAATCCCTCCCAGTGCCCCCCAATAAACAGTCCCGGATCCAACTGGGAAGCTTTATTGGGAACATTGGGAGCAGCCGGGCGGGGGCAGAGTGACAGCGGCGCTGGTGGGGGGAGGGGGGGGACACACGACCCCCCAAAATGAGCTCGGGGACGGAGCGGGGGTCCCGGGCGGCCCGAGGCCACGGGGAGGGCTGCGGCCGCTGGCGGCTCAGGAGCTCTGACGGGCACAGCAAAGGGGTGACACCGGGCTGGGGGCCCCGGGGGAGCGCACGCTCCGGGACAGGGGGACACGACCCCGGCACCCCCGAACCTTCTTGCGCACGTAGAAGCCGAGCCCCAGCGCCAGGAAGACCGAGCCCAAGACGAAGCCCCCGATCCCCGTCAGCATCTTGCTGCGGGCGGCGTCTGGCGGCATCTCTGGGGGTGCGCGGGGCTCAGCGCCCCCAAAACCTCGCAGCGACACCCCGAGCCCCTCCGGCGCCCTCCCGATCGCCCCCGGCCCACCCGGGACCCCCCGCAACCTCCTCCCGCTCCCTTCCCGGCCTCCCCAGCGCCCACCAAAGCCCCTCCTGTCCCTCTCGCCATCCCACCGACCCCTCCCACTTGTGCCCCAACCAAAGCCCCAGGACCCCCAAACCCTCTCCCAGTCCCTTCCCAGCCCCGCCGGGACTCACCCAGAGCCCTCCCAGTCTCTTCCCGGCACAACCAACCTCATCCCGAGCCCAGCTTTCCCATCCCCCATCTCCTTCCAGCCCCGCCGGGCTCGCTCACATCCCTCCCAGTCACACCCAGCGCCCCCACAACTCCCTCCCAGTGCCCACCGACACCACCACATCCCCATCCCACCCTCCCAGCATCCTCCAAACCCCTTCACAGCCCTTCCACACCCCCAGCCCCTATCCCACTTGCACCCGGCCTCTCTCCCTCTCCCTCCCACTCGCTCCCAGCACATCCCAGTGCCTCTGGCAGCCCCCAGTGCCTCCCCGTACCCCAGCGCTGTCTCAGCGGCTGCTCCAGGCTGACGTGCTCCACCTGGCACGTGTAGGTGACCCCAGCGCCGGGGCGGCGTTTCCAGCAGCACCAGCAGCTGGTAGCTCCAGTCGCCGTTGGCCACCACGTCGGTGGCCACCACGTGCTCCGAGAGCTCCTGCTGGCCCTGGAACCACCTCACCTGGATGTGGGCAGGGTAGAAATCCATCACGGAGCAGAGCAGGCGCTCGGGGCCGCCCTGGGAGCTCGAGGGCATCAGCGAGATGGACACGCTGGGGGGCACTGGGAGAGAGCGGGGACACACTGGGATCAGCTGGGGGGAACTGGGAGAGAGCGGGGAAAGGTGGGCTTGGAGTGGGAGGGACTGGGAATGGACTGGGGAGATTGGGAATGGAATGAGAAGTCCTGGAAATGGACTGGGATGCACTGGGGAGCGATGGGAGGGGATTTTGAGGCAGTGGGAGAGAGTTTGGAGGTCGGAGAATAAAGAGAAAGTGAACTGGGATCAAACTGGAAATGAACTGGGAATGGGCTGAGAAGGAGCGGGAGGGACTGGTTCGGCACTGGGCGGGACTGGGAGGGAATTGGGATGGACTGGGAATGGATCGCGCCGCACTGGGATGCCAAGTCCAGCGCGGGGCTCTCGGCTCAGCGTTATCTGCCTGGCACCAGATGCGTAATTCGAATTTCTTTCTCTGATTGGTTGTTTGACGTCATTTTCCACGTATGACTAGAAAGACGGGTGGGGGGAGCTGCAAACGACTGGGATGGACTGGGATGGACTGGGAGAGGAACGGGGGTCTCGATGAGGAGGCCCCGGGGATGGGCACAGGGAGGGCTGGGGGCTCTGGGGTGATTCCCAGGGAGGTTTGAGGGGCTCCAGGGTCATTGCCAGGGCAGGGCCCGAGGGGACACGCTCTGCCCCGCGCTCACCTCTGCGCTCCACGAGGAACGGGGTGGAGATCTTGTAGAAAACCCGGCAGAACCAATCCACCGCAGTCCGTCTGTTCTCCATCAAGTCCGGGTTGCTGTTCGCAGATTGGGCATGTTTCTCCCCAGCGGGGGTGAACCCCTCGTACCGCCCCACGTCGCTGTCGAACCTCACGTCCTCCATCCGGTTGTAGATGAATCTTTCCACGAACCTCACCTTCTCCGTGCCGTTAATGAAGTGACACTCGGACGTGCTCAGCTCCTGGAACACGGCTGTGTGTGCAGGACACAGGTCAGTGGTGCCCCCCCAGCACCCCCAGAGCTCCGGGGCCACCCCGGATCCCCACCCCGCACCCCCTGTGCCCCACGGCCGCCATGGGACCCTCCTGCCCGCGCTCCCACTTCCTCTTCTCCACCCTTCCCCCATTTCCCCTTTCACTTCCTCTCCCCTCCATCCTCCGGCAGCTCCCAAAATCACTTTTGGGGTCCCATTTCCCACTTTTCCCATTTCCAATCCGTTTCCAAGCGTCCTATACCACCTCGTTCCTCTCAGTTTTGGGTTCCAACCCCCCAATTTTCCCCCTTCTCCCCCCTGTCCCAACGCCTCCCGCCCCCGCACCCAGCTCACCCGAGAGCTCCGCGCCCGCCCCAGGGGGGGCTCCCAGCGCCACCAGTGCCACCAGTACGGCCCCAGCTGCCGCCACTCGCCCCATGGCCAGCGCGGGCCAGGAGCCGCCAGCCCCAAAGCAGCCGCTGCGGCTGCGCTGGGAGCCCCGGGTCGGAGCGGGTCGGGCTCACGAGCGCCGCGCGCTCCCATTGGCTCCGAGCACTTTTGGGGACCCGTTTGGCGCGGGCTCTGCCCGGCAGCTGATGAGGCAACAAACGCTCCGCGCTCTCATTGCCCGCAGCGCGCTCCGCCCGCTGCGCCAGCGCCTGAGGCGTGGCCGGGACGCTGCGGGCCCGGCGGGGATTTTTGGGAGGGGAACCTTGAGGGCTGGGCAGGTGGGAGCGGGGATGGAGAGACACGGGCTGCGCTCGGCCCGCCACACAAAATACAGTTTGTTTCACGGATTTTCCGTATTTACTGGTTATCAAATTTTGTGCTCTCATCCCTGGAAGTCTCCGGGGGTTTTTGTGTTCCTAAAAACCCGAAATCACCGCGATTCACCCCAAAAACCCTCCCAGGAGTTCTTCTTCTCTGATCTCTCCATTTTTTGGTTATGGGTTCCCCTTTTCCCTAACGTCCTGGGTTTTCTTCCTTCTCCTCCTCCTCTTCTTCCTCTATCGGGTTTTTGTCGGGATTAAATCTTCAAAAGTTCTGAAGAGTTATCAGTTGCTATAAATTGGTTTATTGTAAGGGCACATCAGTCTCCAAAGGCAAAGAGTCCCAAGCGTTGAAATCCGTGTCGCAGCTTTCCCAGAGTCCCAAAGAGCAGAAAAATCCCGATCGGGAGCAGAAGCCGCTCCTGGTGCGCGGCCCCGAGAGCGCCGAAGGTGCAGCCGCAGCTCCGCGCTCCGTGCGGGCGGTGATGATGGCGGAGAGGGGAGAAGGAAAGAGAGAGAGAGAGAGAGAGAGACTGTGCCCGATGCACGGATTGGTATTTACAAACTACTCAATAATCTAAAATATGAATCTGAAACAATTTTTCTTAACCTGTTACAATTCCAGTTTTCATGTATGAAACTTTACGTATAATCTATGCTATGACCTCTTTGTCCTATCTAAAAAATGTCACAAATTTTCTTACTATATTTTTATTATATCTGAAGTTATATTTTGAGAGGTATTTTAGAGACTTCCATTTTACTCTGATATCTAGGAGTGTGTTTTAAAACTCTCACTGAGACTTACTGTGACATTTTCTACACTGAGGTCTAGGACTGTGTTGGTTAAGACATTTAAAATATATTCTTACTTATTAAACGGGTATCTCAACATAATTTATGAGTGTCTTCATATATTTTAATTTTTCTGGAATATTTAATTCAGATCCTGCATTTTAATCTCTCCCTGAATAGCTGAGAGAGGCCTCGGATTTTCAGAGTCCAACACAGCCCTTCCTACTCCTCCTCCTCCATCCATCGGCTCCCCAGTTTTCCCAACGCCGTCGCATCTTCCTCCCCAAATCCTCCCAATTTTCCCCAATAAACGGGACCGGATCCAACTGGGAAGCTTTATTGGGAACACTGGGAGCAGCCGGGCGGGGGCAGAGTGACAGCGGCGCTGGGGGGGGAGGGGGACACACGACCCCCCCAAAATGAGCGCGGGGACGGAGCGGGGGTCCGGGCGGGCCCGAGGCCACGGGGAGGGGCTGCGGCCGCTGGCGGCTCAGGAGCTCTGCGGGCACAGCAAAGGGGTGACACCGGGCTGGGGGCCCCGGGGGAGCGCACGCTCCGGGACAGGGGGACACGACCCCGGCACCCCCGAACCTTCTTGCGCACGTAGAAGCCGAGCCCCAGCGCCAGGAAGAGCGAGCCCAAGACGAAGCCCCCGATCCCCGTCAGCATCTTGCTGCGGGCGGCGTCCGGCGGCATCTCTGGGGGTGCGCGGGGCTCAGCGCCCCCCAAAACCTCGCACCGACACCCCGAGCCCCTCCCGGCGCCCTCCCGATCGCCCCCGGCCCACCCGGGACCCCCGGAACCTCCTCCCGCTCCCTTCCCGGCCTCCCCAGCACCCACCAAAGCCCCTCCTGTCCCTCTCGCCATCCCACTGACCCCTCCCACTTGTGCCCCCCACCGCCCCAGGACACCCAAACCCTCTCCCAGTTCCTTCCAGCCCCACCGGGACTCACCCAGAGCCCTCCCAGTCTCTTCCCGGCACAACCAACCTCATCCCGAGCCCCGCTTTCCCATCCCCATCTCCTTCCAGCCCCTCCGGGCTCGCTCACATCCCTCCCAGTTACACCCAGCACCCCAAACTCCCTCCCAGTCACACCCAGCACCCCCAAACTCCCTCCCAGTGACACCCAGCACCCCACAACCCCATCCCACCCTCCCAGCATCCTCCAAACCCCTTCCCAGCCCTTCCACACCCCCAGCTCTCTCCCACTTGCACCGGCCTCTCTCCCTGTTCCTTCCACTCGCTCCCAGCACATCCCAGTGCCTCTGGCAGCCCCCAGTGCCTCCCCGTACCCCAGCGCTGTCTCAGCGGCTGCTCCAGGCTGACGTGCTCCACCTGGCACGTGTAGGTGACCCCAGCGCCGGGCGGCGTTTCCAGCAGCACCAGCAGCTGGTAGCTCCAGTCGCCGTTGGCCACCACGTCGGTGGCCGACACGTGCTCCGAGAGCTCCTGCTGGCCCTGGAACCACCTCACCTGGATGTGGGCAGGGTAGAAATCCATCACGGAGCAGAGCAGGCGCTCGGGGCCGCCCTGGGAGCTCGAGGGCATCAGCGAGACGGACACGCTGGGGGGCACTGGGAGAGAGCGGGGACACACTGGGATCAGCTGGGGGGAACTGGGAGAGAGCGGGGAGGGGTGGGCTTGGACTGGGAGGGACTGGGAATGGACTGGGGGAGATTGGGAATGGAATGAGACGTCCTGGAAATGGACTGGGATGCACTGGGAGCGATGGGAGGGAATTGTGGGGCAGTGGGAGAGAGTGTGGTGGTCGGAGAATAAAGTGAACTGGGATCAAACTGGAAATGAACTTGGAAAGGGCTGAGAAGGAGCGGGAGGGACTGGTTCGGCACTGGGAGGGACTGGGGCGGAACTGGGATGGACTGGGAATGAAGCGCGCGACACTGGGATGCCAAGTCCTGCGCGGGGCTCTCGGCTCAGCGGTATCTGCCTGGCAACAGATGAGTCATTTGTATTTCCTTCTCTGATTGGTTGTTTGGCGTCATTTTCCACGCACGACTGGAAAGCCGCGCTGGGGGAACTGCAAAGGACTGGGACGGACTGGGAGAAACTGGGAGAGCCACGGAGCCTTCTATGAGACAGAGGGAGCCCCTGGGATGGGCACAGGGAGGGCTGGGGGCTCTGGGGTGATTCCCAGGGAGGGTTTGAGGGGCTCCAGGGTCATTGCCAGGGCAGGGCCCGAGGGGACACGCTCTGCCCCGCGCTCACCTCTGCGCTCCACGGCGAACGGGGTGACGGTCTTGTACCAGGCCCGGCATAACCAGTCCACCGCAGTCCGTGTGTACTCCATCACGTCCGGGTCGCTGTTCCTGTACTGGGCCCTTTCCTCTCCGTAGGGTGTGAGCCCCACGTGCCGCCCCACGTCGCTGTCGAACCTCATGTACTCCTCCCGGTTGTAGATGGCCCTCAACACGAACCTCACCTTCTCCGTGCCGTTAATGAAGTAACACTCGTAACTTCCCATCCATTGCAGCACCCCTGTGTGTGCAGGACACGGGTCAGTGGTGCCCCCCCAGCACCCCCAGAGCTCCGGGGCCACCCCGGATCCCCAGCCCGCACCCCCTGTGCCCCACGGCCGCCATGGGACCCTCCTGCCCGCGCTCCCACTTCCTCTTCTCCACCCTTCCCCCATTTCCGCTTCCACATCCTCTCCCCTCCATCCTCCAGCAACTCCCAAAATCACTTTTGGAGTCCAATTCCGCATTTTCCCCTTTCTCATTTGTTTCCAACCATCCTACTCAACCTCTTCCCTCTCAATTTTGGGGTCCAACCCCAATTTTCCCCCTTCTCCCCCCTCTCCCACCGCCTCCCGCCCCCCCGCTCACCCGAGAGCTCCGCGCCCGCCCCAGGGGGCTCCCAGCGCCACCAGTGCCACCAGTACGGCCCCAGCTGCCGCCACTCGCCCCATGGCCAGCGCGGGCCAGGAGCCGCCAGCCCCCAAAGCAGCCGCTGCGGCTGCGCTGGGAGCCCTGGCCGGAGCGGGTCGGGCTCACGAGCGCCGCGCGCTCCCATTGGCTCCGAGCACTTTTGGGGACCCGTTTGGCGCGGGCTCTGCCCGGCAGCTGATGAGGCAACAAACGCTCCGCGCTCTCATTGCCCGCAGCGCGCTCCGCCCGCTGCGCCAGCGCCCGAGGCGTGGCCGGGACGCTGCGGGCCCGGCGGGGATTTTTGGGGAGGGGGAACCTTGGGGTGCTGGGCAGGTGGGAGCGGGGATGGAGAGACACGGGCTGCGCTCGGCCCGCCACACAAAATACAGTTTCTTTCACGGATTTTCCCTATTTACATGATACCAAATTTTCTCCTCTCCGCTGTGGAATTCTCTGGGGTTTTATGTCCCTAAAAACCCGAAATCACGGCGATTTACCTCAAAAACATTTCCGGGAGTTTCCCATCTCTGATCTCTCCGCTTTGGGGTCATGGGCGTCCCCCTTCCTTGCGTTCCTGAGGTTTCCCCCTCTCCAGGGTCCCGGCCAGGGTTAACACAGCGAATTTTTGGGATCCCAGGCGTCTCCTCTTCCCCGATTCTCTGCTCCAGCGTTTCACTGATCCCAGGTTTCTCCTTCTGAATCAGACCCCCCTCTCGAAGCTTCCGGGGATCCCCCAGCTCCGGTATCCCCCTCTCCCTCACCCCACCCCGGGGCTCTCCCCGTTCCCCATTTCCCAAACCCGATGTCCCCTCCCACGCAGAGACCCCAAACCGTCCCAAATTTGGGGTTATTTCCCCGCCTCTCCCGGCGCCATTTGTCGGGTCGTGATTTTCTCCTTTGAAGAGCAGCTAAGAATTTCTATAAAGATTTTATTGCAAAGACACATCGGGCTCAAAACGTGAATAGTCACAAGCGTTAAAATCGATGATAAATTTTGGTGCAGAGCCCCAAACGGAAGCAGGAGCCGCTCCCGAGGGTCCCGCAGCGCCGATGCAGCTGCGGCAGCTCCTGTTTCCTTCTCTGGCCGATGATGACGCGGCGAGAGAGCGGGAACAAAATCAAAGGGCGAAGCGAAGCAGAAAGCAAAGGGCAAAAAGCCGCAGCCCTGCCCAGGGCATCGATTCCTGTGTAGGAACTTCCCAAAAGCTGAGCACACAAACCCGAACCGCCAATCATGAAAATATTAGAATTTCAGATTTAATTACGTGAAATTACAAATTATCTACCCATATGGTTTGTCTTGTCCTATGTGATAAATGTAATCAATGTTTTTACAACGGTTTTATTGTGTCTAAAACGATGTTCTTGGAGCCTCCAGGAAACACTCGGATCATGGATTGTGTTTTTTAACCTTTAATAGACTTTAAACTTCTACTCCATATTCTTAGACATTTATCCATTAAAATTTACTGCGAATTACTTGTTCACTTATTTTTTTGAAGCTTGAACTCACATCTCAGCTTTAGGAGTGAATGGCTTAACACATTTCAATCCGTGCAAAGGTTTTAATTCAATCCCTGCTCTCTAAATTCCCACTGAACAATTCAGAGACACCCGGGATTAGAGAATCCGACATTTACTCGCTTAATCTGACACCTCTATTTCATATATTATTGTCTGGATATATTTTAATTTCTCTAAATGTTTTAATTCAAACCCTGCATTTTGATCTCTTTCTGAGGAACTTCCGCCGCGTTTTCCCAGCGCGGTCACAACCCCAAATCCCTCCCAGTTCCCCCCAATAAACGGGCCAGGTTCGAACTGGGAATCTTTATTGGGAACATTGGGAACAGCCGGGCGGGGGCAGAGTGACAGCGGCGCTAGTGGGGGGAGGGGGGGGACACACGACCCCCAAAAATGAGCGCGGGGACGGAGCGGGGGGTCCCGGGCGGGCCCGAGGCCACGGGGAGGGGCTGCGGCCGCTGGCGGCTCAGGAGCTCTGCGGGCACAGCAAAGGGGGTGACACCGGGCTGGGGGCCCCGGGGGGAGCGCGCACGCTCCGGGACAGGGGGACACGACCCCCGGCACCCCCCGAACCTTCTTGCGCACGTAGAAGCCGAGCCCCAGCGCCAGGAAGAGCGAGCCCAAGACGAAGCCCCCGATCCCCGTCAGCATCTTGCTGCGGGCGGCGTCCGGCGGCATCTCTGGGGGTGCGCGGGGCTCAGCGCCCCCCAAAACCTCGCACCGACACCCCGAGCCCCTCCCGGCGCCCTCCCGATCGCCCCCGGCCCGCCCGGGACCCCCCGCAACCTCCTCCCGCTCCCTTCCCGGCCTCCCCAGCGCCCACCAAAGCACCTCCTGTCCCTCTCGCCATCCCACCGACCCCTCCCACTTGTGCCCCCACCGCCCCAGGACCCCCAAACCCTCTCCCAGTCCCTTCCCAGCCCCGCCGGGACTCACCCAGAGCCCTCCCAGTCTCTTCCCGGCACAACCAACCTCATCCCGAGCCCCGCTTTCCCATCCCCCATCTCCTTCCAGCCCCTCCGGGCTCGCTCACATCCCTCCCAGTTACACCCAGCACCCCCAAACTCCCTCCCAGTGCCCACCAGCACCCCCAAACTCCCTCCCAGTGCCCACCAGCACCACCACAACCCCATCCCACCCTCCCCAGCATCCTCCAAACCCCTTCCCAGCCCTTCCACACCCCCCAGCCCCTCTTCCACTTTCACCCGGCCTCTCTCCCTGTCCCTCCCACTCGCTCCCAGCACATCCCAGTGCCTCTGGCAGCCCCCCCAGTGCCTCCCCCGTACCCCAGCGCTGTCTCAGCGGCTGCTCCAGGCTGACGTGCTCCACCTGGCACGTGTAGGTGACCCCGCGCCGGGGCGGCGTTTCCAGCAGCACCAGCAGCTGGTAGCTCCAGTCGCCGTTGGCCACCACGTCGGTGGCCACCACGTGCTCCGAGAGCTCCTGCTGGCCCTGGAACCACCTCACCTGGATGTGGGCAGGGTAGAAATCCATCACGGAGCAGAGCAGGCGCTCGGGGCCGCCCTGGGAGCTCGAGGGCATCAGCGAGATGGACACGCTGGGGGGCACTGGGAGAGAGCGGGGACACACTGGGATCAGCTGGGGGGCACTGGGAGAGAGCGGGGAGGGGTGAGGTGGGACTGGGATGGACTGGAAGGGACGGAGAATGATCTGGGAATGGACTGGGAGGAATTTGGGCGGCACTGGGATGAACTGGGAATGGATCGCGCGGCACTGGGATGCCAAGTCCAGCGGGAGTCACTCGCAGATACGGATCTGCCTGGCAGCAGATGAGTCATTGGAATGACGCACTCTAATTGGATGAATTATGTCGGCTCCACCGACGCGTGACACGGACGCAGTGGGAGAAACCGTGATGGACTGGGATGGACTGGGATGGAATGGGAGGGACTCGGGGGTAACTGGGAAAGACACGGAGCCCCGGGGATGGGCACAGGGAGGGCTCGAGGCTCTGGGGTGATTCCCAGGGAGGGTTTGAGGGGCTCCAGGGTCATTGCCAGGGCAGGGCCCGAGGGGACACGCTCTGCCCCGCGCTCACCTCTGCGCTCCACGGCGAACGGGGTGGAGACCTTGTAGTTGTGCCGGCACAACCTGTCCACTTCATTCCGTTTAAACTCCATCTTTTCCGGGTTGCTGTTCCTGTACCGGGCCTGTTTCTCCCCATAGGGACTGAACCCGACGTACCACCCCACGTCGCTGTCGAACCTCGCGTACTCAAACCGGTTCTGGATGTACCTTTCCACGTACCTCACCTTCTCCGTGCCGTTCATGAAGTGACACTCATGCTTTACCATCTCCTGGAACACGGCTGTGTGTGCAGGACACAAATGAGGCTCTGCCCCCCCAGCACCCCCAGAGCTCCGGGGCCACCCCGGATCCCCACCCCGCACCCCCTGTGCCCCACGGCCGCCATGGGACCCTCCTGCCCGCGCTGCCACTTCCTCTTCTCCACCCTTCCCCCATTTCCCCTTCCACATCCTCTCCCCTCCATCCTCCGGCAGCTCCCAAAATCACTTTTGGGGTCCCATTTCCCACTTTTCCCATTTCCAATCTGTTTCCAAGCCACCTACTCCACCTCCTTCTGCTCAATTTTGGGTTCCAACCATCAATTTTCCCGCTTCTCCCCCCTGTCCCACCGCCTCCCGCCCCCCCCGCTCACCCGAGAGCTCCGCGCCCGCCCCAGGGGGGGCTCCCAGCGCCACCAGTGCCACCAGTACGGCCCCAGCTGCCGCCACTCGCCCCATGGCCAGCGCGGGCCAGGAGCCGCCAGCCCCAAAGCAGCCGCTGCGGCTGCGCTGGGAGCCCCGGGCCGGAGCGGGTCGGGCTCACGAGCGCCGCGCGCTCCCATTGGCTCCGAGCACTTTTGGGGACCCGTTTGGCGCGGGCTCTGCCCGGCAGCTGATGAGGCAACAAACGCTCCGCGCTCTCATTGCCCGCAGCGCGCTCCGCCCGCTGCGCCAGCGCCCGAGGCGTGGCCGGGACGCTGCGGGCCCGGCGGGGATTTTTGGGGAGGGGGAACCTTGGGGTGCTGGGCAGGTGGGAGCGGGGATGGAGAGACACGGGCTGCGCTCGGCCCGCCACACAAATACAGTTTGTTTCACGGATTTTCCGTATTTACATGATACCAAATTTTCTTATCCCCGCTGTGGAATTCTCCGGGAGTTTTTGTGTCCCTAAATACCCGAAATCACCGCGATTCACCCCAAAAACATTTCCGGGAGTTTCCCATCTCTGATCTCTCCACTTTGGGGTCATGGGCGTCCCCCTTCCTTGCGTTCCTGAGGTTTCCCCCTCTCCAGGGTCCCGGACAGAGTTAACACAGCGAATTTTTGGGATCCCAGAGGTCTCTTCTCCCCGATTCTCTGCTCCAGCGTTTCACTGATCCCAGATTTCTCCTTCTGAATCAGTCCCCCCTCTCGAAGCTGCCGGGGATCCCCCAGCTCCGGGATCGCCCTCTCCCCTCACCCCACCCCGGAGCTCTCCCCGTTCCCCATCCCCCAAACCCGATGTGCCCCTCCCACCCAGAGACCCCAAACCATCCCAAATTTGGGGTTATTCCCCGCCGCTCCCGGCGCCATTTGTCGGGTTGTGATTTTCTCCTGTAAAGAGCAGCTAAGAATTTCTGTAAAGTCCTTTATTGCAAAGACACATCGGTCTCCAAACGTGAATAGTCACAAGCGTTAAAATCCGTGATAAATTTTGGTGCAGAGCCCCACACGGAAGCAGGAGCCGCTCCCGAGGGTCCCGCAGCGCCGATGCAGCTGCGGCAGCTCCTGTTTCCTTCTCTGGCCGATGATGACGGCGGCGAGAGAGCGGGAACAAAATCAAAGGGCGAAGCGAAGCAGAAAGCAAAGGGCAAAAAGCCGCAGCCCTGCCCAGGGCATCGACTCCTGTGTAGGAACTTCCCAAAAGCTGAGCACACAAACCCGAACCGCCAATCATGAAAATATTAGAATTTCAGCTTTAATCACGCGAAATTGCGAATTAATTACCCATATTGTTTGTCTCGTCCTATGTGATAAATGTAATCAATGTTTTTGCACTGGTTTTATTGTGTCTAAAACGATGTTCTTGGAGCCTCCAGGAAACACTCGGATCATGGATTGTGTTTTTTAACCTTTACTAGACTTTAAACTTCTACGCCATATTCTTAGACCTTTATCCATTAAAAATTTACTGCGAATTACTTGTTCACTTTTTTTTTTTGAAGCTTGAACTCACATCTCAGCTTTATGAGTGAATGGCTTAACACATTTCAATCCTTGCAAAGGTTTTAATTCAATCCCTGCTCTCTAAATTCCCACTGAACAATTCAGAAACACCCGGGATTAGAGAATCCGACATTTACTCACTTAATCTGACACCTCCATTTCATATATTATTGGCTGGATATATTTCAATTTCTCTAAATGCTTTAATTCAACCCCGAAGTTTTGATCTCTTTCTGAGGAACTCCCGCAGCGTTTTCCCAGCGCGGTCACAACCCCAAATCCCTCCCAGTTCCCCCCAATAAACGGGCCCGGATCCAACTGGGAAGCTTTATTGGGAACACTGGGAGCTGAAGGGAGGGGGCAGAGTGAAAACGGCGATGGGGGCTGGGGAGGGGGGGACACACGACCCCCCCAAAATGAGCGCGGGGACGGAGCGGGGGTCCCGGGCGGGCCCGAGGCCACGGGGAGGGGCTGCGGCCGCTGGCGGCTCAGGAGCTCTGCGGGCACAGCAAAGGGGGTGACACCGGGCTGGGGGCCCCGGGGGGAGCGCGCACGCTCCGGGACAGGGGGGACACGACCCCCGGCACCCCCCCCGAACCTTCTTGCGCACGTAGAAGCCGAGCCCCAGCGCCAGGAAGACCGAGCCCAAGACGAAGCCCCCGATCCCAGTCAGCATCTTGCTGCGGGCGGCGTCCGGCGGCATCTCTGGGGGTGCGCGGGGCTCAGCGCCCCCCAAAACCTCGCAGCGACACCCCGAGCCCCTCCCGGCGCCCTCCCGATCGCCCCCGGCCCGCCCGGGACCCCCGGAACCTCCTCCCGCTCCCTTCCTGGCCTCCCCAGCGCCCACCAAAGCCCCTCCTGTCCCTCTCGCCATCCCACCGACCCCTCCCACTTGTGCCCCCACCGCCCCAGGACCCCCAAACCCTCTCCCAGTCCCTTCCCAGCCCCGCCGGGACTCACCCAGAGCCCTCCCAGTCTCTTCCCGGCACAACCAACCTCATCCCGAGCCCCGCTTTCCCATCCCCCATCTCCTTCCAGCCCCTCCGGGCTCGCTCACATCCCTCCCAGTTACACCCAGCACCCCCAAACTCCCTCCCAGTTACACCCAGCACCCCCAAACTCCCTCCCAGTCACACCCAGCACCCCCAAACTCCCTCCCAGTCCCACCCAGCACCCCCACAACCCCATCCCACCCTCCCCAGCATCCTCCAAACCCCTTCCCAGCCCTTCCACACCCCCAGCCCCTCTCCCACTTGCACCCGGCCTCTCTCCCTCTCCCTCCCACTCTCTCCCAGCACATCCCAGTGCCTCTGGCAGCCCCCCAGTGCCTCCCCGTACCCCAGCGCTGTCTCAGCGGTTGCTCCAGGCTGACGTGCTCCACCTGGCACGTGTAGGTGACCCCGTGCCGGGGCGGCGTTTCCAGCAGCACCAGCAGCTGGTAGCTCCAGTCGCCGTTGGCCACCACGTCGGTGGCCACCACGTGCTCCGAGAGCTCCTGCTGGCCCTGGAACCACCTCACCTGGATGTGGGCAGGGTAGAAATCCATCACGGAGCAGAGCAGGCGCTCGGGGCCGCCCTGGGAGCTCGAGGGCATCAGCGAGATGGACACGCTGGGGGGCACTGGGAGAGAGCGGGGACACACTGGGATCAGCTGGGGGAACTGGGAGAGAGCGGGGAGGGGTGGGGTAGGACTGGGATGGGAATAGACTTAGAGAGACTCGTTGGGACTGGGAGAGTCTGGAAATGGACTGGGAGAACTGGTGAGGGACTTGTAGAGACTGGAGTGCATTGGAAGGCCCTGGGAGAGAGGGTGGAGGTCTGGTAGTGATCCGAGAATGAACCGGGATCTGACTGGGGATGGACTGGGAATGATCGGAGAGGGAATGGGTGGGACAGGGGTGGCACTGGGAGGTGCTGGGGCGGCACTGGGAGGTGCTGGGGCTGCACTGGGATGAACTGGGAATGATTTGCGGGCACTGGGACGCAAAGTCCAGCGAGAGGAACTCGCAAGTTTGACTCTGCCTAGCAACAGATGAGTCATAAAGGCTACGCGCTGTGATTGGCTGAGAGGAGTCATCTCCGGCCGTGCATGAGATGGACGCGCGGGGGCACCGAGACAGACTGGGATGGACTGGGAAGGACTGGGATGAACTGGGATGGACTAGGATGGACTGGGATGGACTGGGAGGGACTCGGGGGTAACTGGGAAAGACACGGAGCCCCGGGGATGGGCACAGGGAGGGCTCGAGGCTCTGGGGTGATTCCCAGGGAGGGTTTGAGGGGCTCCAGGGTCATTGCCAGGGCAGGGCCCGAGGGGACGCGCTCACCTCTGCGCTCCACGCTGAACGGGGCGGAGACCTTGTAGTTGTGCCGGCACAACCTGTCCACTTCATTCCGTTTAAACTCCATCTTTTCCGGGTTGCTGTTCCAGTACCGGGCCTGTTTCTCCCCATAGGGACTGAACCCGACGTACCACCCCACGTCGCTGTCGAACCTCGCGTACTCAAACCGGTTGTGGATGTACCTTTCCACGTACCTCACCTTCTCCGTGCCGTTCATGAAGTGACACTCATGCTTTACCATCTCCTGGAACACGGCTGTGTGTGCAGGACACGGGTCAGGCTCTGCCCCCAGCACCCCAGAGCTCCGGGGCCACCCGGATCCCCACCCGCACCCCCTGTGCCCCACGGCCGCCATGGGACCCTCCTGCCCGCGCTGCCACTTCCTCTTCTCCACCCTTCCCCATTTCCCTTCCACATCCTCTCCCTCCATCCTCCGGCAGCTCCCAAAATCACTTTTGGGGTCCCATTTCCCACTTTTCCCATTTCCAATCTGTTTCCAAGCGACCTACTCCACCTCTTTCTGCTCAATATTGGGTTCCAACCATCAATTTTCCCGCTTCTCCCCCCTGTCCCACCGCCTCCCGCCCCCCCCCGCTCACCCGAGAGCTCCGCGCCCGCCCCAGGGGGGGCTCCCAGCGCCACCAGTGCCACCAGTACGGCCCCAGCTGCCGCCACTCGCCCCATGGCCAGCGCGGGCCAGGAGCCGCCAGCCCCAAAGCAGCCGCTGCGGCTGCGCTGGGAGCCCCGGGCCGGAGCGGGTCGGGCTCACGAGCGCCGCGCGCTCCCATTGGCTCCGAGCACTTTTGGGGACCCGTTTGGCGCGGGCTCTGCCCGGCAGCTGATGAGGCAACAAACGCTCCGCGCTCTCATTGCCCGCAGCGCGCTCCGCCCGCTGCGCCAGCGCCTGAGGCGTGGCCGGGACGCTGCGGGCCCGGCGGGGATTTTTGGGGAGGGGGAACCTTGGGGTGCTGGGCAGGTGGGAGCGGGGATGGAGAAACACGGGCTGCGCTCGGCCCGCCACACAAAATACAGTTTGTTTCACGGATTTTCCGTATTTACAGGTTATCAAATTTTGTGCTCTCATCCCTGGAAGTCTACGGGGTTTATGTGTCCCTAAAAATCCGAAATCACCCCGATTCACCCCAAAAACCCTCCCAGGAGTTCTTCTTCTCTGATCTCTCCACTTTAGGGTTATGGGGTTCCACGTCTCTAAACTCTTGGGGTTCCCTCTTCCTCCTCTTCTTCCTCTGTCGGGTTTTTGTCGGGATTAAATCTTCAAAAGTTCTGAACAGTGATCAGTTGCTATAAATTTATCGTAAGAGCACATCAGTCTCCAAAGGCAAAGAGTCCCAGGCGTTGAAATCCGTGTCGGAGCTTTCCCAGAGTCCCAAAGAGCAGAAAAATCCCGCTCGGGAGCAGAAGCCGCTCCTGGTGCGCGGCCCCGAGAGCGCCGAAGGTGCAGCCGCAGCTCCGCGCTCCGTGCGGGCGGTGATGATGGCGGAGAGGGGAGAAGGGGGGAGAGACAGAGAGAGAGAGAGAGAGACTGTGCCCGATGCACGGATTGGTATTTACAAACTACTCAATAATCTAAAATATGAATCTGAAACAATTTTTCTTAACCTGTTACAATTCCAGTTTTCATGTATGAAACTTTACGTATAATCTATGCTATATCCTCTTTGTCCTATTTAAAAATGTCATAAATTTTCTTACTATATTTTTATTATGTCGGAAGTTATAATTTGAGAGGTATTTTAGAGACTTCCATTTTACTCTGATATCTAGGAGTGTGTTTTAAGACTCTCACTGAGACTTACTGTGACATTTTCTACACTGAGGTCTAGGACTATGTTGGTTAAGACACTTAAAATATATTCTTACTTATTAAACGGGCATCTCAATATAATTTATGAGTGTCTTCATATATTTTAATTTTTCTGAAATAATTAATTCAGATCCTGCATTTTAATCTCTCCCTGAATAGCTGAGAGAGGCCTCGGATTTTCAGAGTCCAACACAGCCCTTCCTACTCCTCCTCCTCCATCCATCGGCTCCTCCAGTTTTCCCAACGCCGTCGCATCTTCCCCCCCAAATCCCTCCCAGTTTCCCCCAATAAACGGGCCCGGATCCAACTGGGAAGCTTTATTGGGAACACTGGGAGCAGCCGGGCGGGGGCAGAGTGACAGCGGCGCTGGGGGGGAGGGGGACACACGACCCCCCAAAATGAGCGCGGGGACGGAGCGGGGGTCCCGGGCGGGCCCGAGGCCACGGGGAGGGGCTGCGGCCGCTGGCGGCTCAGGAGCTCTGCGGGCACAGCAAAGGGGGTGACACCGGGCTGGGGGCCCCGGGGGGAGCGCACACGCTCCGGGACAGGGGGGACACGACCCCCGGCACCCCCCGAACCTTCTTGCGCACGTAGAAGCCGAGCCCCAGCGCCAGGAAGAGCGAGCCCAAGACGAAGCCCCCGATCCCCGTCAGCATCTTGCTGCGGGCGGCGTCCGGCGGCATCTCTGGGGGTGCGCGGGGCTCAGCGCCCCCCAAAACCTCGCAGCGACACCCCGAGCCCCTCCCGGCGCCCTCCCGATCGCCCCCGGCCCACCCGGGACCCCCGGAACCTCCTCCCACTCCCTTCCCGGCCTTCCCAGCACCCACCAAAGCCCCTCCTGTCCCTCCCGCCATCCCACCGACCCCTCCCACTTGTGCCCCTCTACCGCCCCAGGACCCCCAAACCCTCTCCCAGTCCCTTCCCAGCCCCGCCGGGACTCACCCAGAGCCCTCCCAGTCTCTTCCCGGCACAACCAACCTCATCCCGAGCCCCGCTTTCCCATCCCCATCTCCTTCCAGCCCCTCCGGGCTCGCTCACATCCCTCCCAGTCACACCCAGCACCCCCAAACTCCCTCCCAGTCACACCCAGCACCCCCAAACTCCCTCCCAGTCACCCCCAGCACCACCACAACCCCATCCCACTCTCCCCAGCATCCTTCAAACCCCTTCCCAGCCCTTCCACACCCCCAGCTCCTCTCCCACTTGCACCCGGCCTCTCTCTGTCCCTCCCAGTCGCTCCCAGCACATCCCAGTGCCTCTGGCAGCCCCCCCAGTGCCTGCCCCGTACCCCAGCGCTGTCTCAGCGGCTGCTCCAGGCTGACGTGCTCCACCTGGCACGTGTAGGTGACCCCGCGCCGGGGCGGCGTTTCCAGCAGCACCAGCAGCTGGTAGCTCCAGTCGCCGTTGGCCACCACGTCGGTGGCCACCACGTGCTCCGAGAGCTCCTGCTGGCCCTGGAACCACCTCACCTGGATGTGGGCAGGGTAGAAATCCATCACGGAGCAGAGCAGGCGCTCGGGGTCGCCCTGGGAGCTCGAGGGCATCAGCGAGATGGACACGCTGGGGGGCACTGGGAGAGAGCGGGGACACACTGGGATCAGCTGGGGGGAACAGGGAGAGAGCGGGCAGGGGTGGGCTTGGACTGGGAGGGACTGGGGAATGGACTGGGGGAGATTGGGAATGGAATGAGAGGTCCTGGTAATGGACTGGGATGCACTGGGAGCGATGGGAGGGAATTGTGGGGCAGTGGGAGAGAGTGTGGAGGTCGGAGAATAAAGAGAATATGAACTGGGATCAAACTGGAAATCAACTTGGAATGGGCTGAGAAGGAGCGGGAGGGACTGGTTCGGCACTCGGCGGGACTGGGAGGGAACTGGGATGAACTGGGAATGGATCGCGCGGCACTGGGATGCCAAGTCCAGCGCGGGGCTCTCGGCTCTGCGGTATCTGCCTGGCACCAGATGCGTAATTCGAATTTCTTTCTCTGATTGGTTGTTTGGCGTCATTTTCCACGCATGACTAGAAAGACGGGTGGGGGGAACTGCAAAGGACTGGGATGGACTGGGAGAGGAACGGGGGTTTCGATGAGGAGGCCCCGGGGATGGGCACAGGGAGGGCTGGGGGCTCTGGGGTGATTCCCAGGGAGGTTTGGGGGGCTCCAGGGTCATTGCCAGGGCAGGGCCCGAGGGGACACGCTCTGCCCCGCGCTCACCTCTGCGCTCCAGGAGGAACGGGGTGGAGATCTTGAAGAAAACCCGGCAGAACCAATCCACCGCTGTCCGTCTGTTCTCCATCAAGTCCGGGTTGCTGTTCGCAGATTGGGCATGTTTCTCCCCAGCGGGGGTGAACCCCTCGTACCGCCCCACGTCGCTGTCGAACCTCACGTCCTCCATCCGGTTGTAGATGAATCTTTCCACGAACCTCACCTTCTCCGTGCCGTTAATGAAGTGACACTCGGACGTGCTCAGCTCCTGGAACACGGCTGTGAGTGCAGGACACAGGTCAGGCTCTGCTCCCCCAGCGCCCCCAGAGCTCCGGGGCCACCCCGGATCCCCACCCCGCACCCCCTGTGCCCCACGGCCGCCATGGGACCCTCCTGCCCGCGCTCCCACTTCCTCTTCTCCACCCTTCCCCATTTCCCCTTCCACATCCTCTCCCTCCATCCTCCAGCCGCTCCCAAAATCACTTTTGGGGTCCCATTTCCCACTTTTCCCATTTCCAATCTGTTTCCAAGCGTCCTACTCCACCTCGTTCCTCTCAGTTTTGGGTTCCAACCCCCAATTTTCCCCATTCTCCCCCTCTCCCACCGCCTCCCGCCTCCCCGCTCACCCGAGAGCTCCGCGCCCGCCCCAGGGGGGGCTCCCAGCGCCACCAGTGCCACCAGTACGGCCCCAGCTGCCGCCACTCGCCCCATGGCCAGCGCGGGCCAGGAGCCGCCAGCCCCAAAGCAGCCGCTGCGGCTGCGCTGGGAGCCCCGGGCCGGAGCGGGTCGGGCTCACGAGCGCCGCGCGCTCCCATTGGCTCCGAGCACTTTTGGGGACCCGTTTGGCGCGGGCTCTGCCCGGCAGCTGATGAGGCAACAAACGCTCCGCGCTCTCATTGCCCGCAGCGCGCTCCGCCCGCTGCGCCAGCGCCCGAGGCGTGGCCGGGACGCTGCGGGCCCGGCGGGGATTTTTGGGGAGGGGGAACCTTGGGGTGCTGGGCAGGTGGGAGCGGGGATGGAGAGACACGGGCTGCGCTCGGCCCGCCACACAAAATACAGTTTGTTTCACAGATTTTCCGTATTTACATGATACCAAATTTTCTTATCCCCGCTGTGGAATTCTCTGGGGTTTTATGTCCCTAAAAACCCGAAATCACGGCGATTCACCCCAAAAACATTTCCGGGAGTTTCCCATCTCTGATCTCTCCGCTTTGGGGTCATGGGCGTCCCCCTTCCTTGCGTTCCTGAGGTTTCCCCCTCTCCAGGGGCCCGGACAGAGTTAACACAGCGAATTTTTGGGATCCCAGAGGTCTCCTCTTCTCCCCCGATTCTCTGCTCCAGCGTTTCACTGATCCCAGGTTTCTCCTTCTGAATCAGCCCCCCCTCTCGAAGCTGCCGGGGGTCCCCCAGCTCCGGGATCGCCCCTCTCCCCTCACCCCACCCCGGAGCTCTCCCCGTTCCCCATCCCCCAAACCCGATATGTCCCCTCCCACGCAGAGACCCCAAACCATCCCAAATTTGGGGTTATTTCCCGGCCGCTCCCAGCGCCATTATTCGGGTTGTGATTTTCTCTTGTAAAGAGCAGCTAAGAATTTCTATAAAGTTCTTTATTGCAAAGACACATCGGGCTCCAAACGTGAATAGTCACAAGCGTTAAAATCCGTGATAAATTTTGGTGCAGAGCCCCACACGGAAGCAGGAGCCGCTCCCGAGGGTCCCGCAGCGCCGATGCAGCTGCGGCAGCTCCTGTTTCCTTCTCTGGCCGATGATGACGGCGGCGAGAGAGCGGGAACAAAATCAAAGGGCGAAGCGAAGCAGAAAGCAAAGGGCAAAAAGCCCCAGCCCTGCCCAGGGCATCGATTCCTGTGTAGGAACTTCCCAAAAGCTGAGCACACAAACCCGAACCGCCAATCATGAAAATATTAGAATTTCAGCTTTAATCACGCGACATTACGAATAAATTACCCATATTGTTTGTCTTGTTCTATCTGATAAATGTAATCAATGTTTTTACACTGGTTTTATTGTGTCTAAAACGATGTTCTTGGAGCCTCCAGGAAACACTCGGATCATGGATTGTGTTTTTTAACCTTTACTAGACTTTAAACTTCTACTCCATATTCTTAGACCTTTATCCATTAAAAATTTACTGCGAATTACTTGTTCACTTTTTTTTTTTGAAGCTTGAACTCACATCTCAGATTTATGAGTGAATGGCTTAACACATTTCAATCCTTGCAAAGGTTTTAATTCAATCCCTGCTCTCTAAATTCCCACTGAACAATTCAGAGACACCCGGGATTAGAGAATCCGACATTTACTCACTTAATCTGACACCTCCATTTCATATATTATTGGCTGGATATATTTAAATTTCTCTAAATGCTTTAATTCAAACCCTGCATTTTGATCTCTTTCTGAGGAACTCCCGCAGCGTTTTCCCAGCGCGGTCACAACCCCAAATCCCTCCCAGTTCCCCCCAATAAACGGACCAGGATCCAACTGGGAAGCTTTATTGGGAACACTGGGAGCTGCCGGGCGGGGGCAGAGTGAAAACGGCGATGAGGGGATGGGGGGGGACACACGACCCCCCCAAAATGAGCGCGGGGACGGAGCGGAGGGTCCGGGCGGGCCCGAGGCCACGGGGAGGGGCTGCGGCCGCTGGCGGCTCAGGAGCTCTGCGGGCACAGCAAAGGGGGTGACACCGGGCTGGGGGCCCCGGGGGGAGCGCGCACGCTCCGGGACAGGGGGGACACGACCCCCGGCACCCCCCGAACCTTCTTGCGCACGTAGAAGCCGAGCCCCAGCGCCAGGAAGACCGAGCCCAAGACGAAGCCCCCGATGCCCGTCAGCATCTTGCTGCGGGCGGCGTCCGGCGGCATCTCTGGGGGTGCGCGGGGCTCAGCGCCCCCCAAAACCTCGCAGCGACACCCCGAGCCCCTCCCGGCGCCCTCCCGATCGCCCCCGGCCCACCCGGGACCCCCCGGAACCTCCTCCCGCTCCCTTCCCGGCCTCCCCCAGCCCCCACCAAAGCCCCTCCTGTCCCTCTCGCCATCCCACCGACCCTCCCACTTGTGCCCCCACCGCCCCAGGACCCCCAAACCCTCTCCCAGTCCCTTCCCAGCCCCGCCGGGACTCACCCAGAGCCCTCCCAGTCTCTTCCCGGCACAACCAACCTCATCCCGAGCCCCGCTTTCCCATCCCCCATCTCCTTCCAGCCCCTCCGGGCTCGCTCACATCCCTCCCAGTTACACCCAGCACCCCCAAACTCCCTCCCAGTCACACCCAGCACCCCCAAACTCCTCCCAGTGCCCACCAGCACCCACAAACTCCCTCCCAGTGCCCACCAGCACCCCACAACCCCATCCCACCGTCCCCAGCATCCTCCAAACCCCTTCCCAGCCCTTCCACACCCCCAGCCCCTCTCCCACTTGCACCCGGCCTCTCTCCCTGTCCCTCCCACTCGCTCCCAGCACATCCCAGTGCCTCTGGCAGCCCCCCCAGTGCCTCCCCCGTACCCCAGCGCTGTCTCAGCGGCTGCTCCAGGCTGACGTGCTCCACCTGGCACGTGTAGGTGACCCCGCGCCGGGGCGGCGTTTCCAGCAGCACCAGCAGCTGGTAGCTCCAGTCGCCGTTGGCCACCACGTCGGTGGCCACCACGTGCTCCGAGAGCTCCTGCTGGCCCTGGAACCACCTCACCTGGATGTGGGCAGGGTAGAAATCCATCACGGAGCAGAGCAGGCGCTCGGGGCCGCCCTGGGAGCTCGAGGGCATCAGCGAGATGGACACGCTGGGGGCACTGGGAGAGAGCGGGACACACTGGGATCAGCTGGGGGCACTGGGAGAGAGCGGGAGGGGTGGGGTGGAACTGGGAGGGACTGAGACGGGGAATTATCTGGGAATGGACTGGGAGGAATTTGGGCGGCACTGGATGAACTGGGAATGGATCGCGCCGCACTGGGATGCCAAGTCCAGCGCGGAGCAATCGCAGATGCGGATCTGCCTGGCAGCAGGGGCGTCATTAGAATGACGCGCTCTGATTGGATGAGATTTGTCATCCCCACCGACGCGTGACACGGACGCAGTGGGAGAAACCGTGATGGACTGGGATGGACTGGGAGAGCCACAGGGGTCACTGGAAGGGACAGGGAGCCCCGGGAAGGGCACAGGAGGGCTGGGGCTCTGGGGTGATTCCCAGGAGGTTTGAGGGGCTCCAGGGTCATTGCCAGGGCAGGGCCCGAGGAGACACGCTCTGCCCCGCGCTCACCTCTGCGCTCCACGAGAAACAGGGCGATGATCTTGTAGTTGTGCCGGCACAACCTGTCCACTTCACTCCGTTTAAACTCCATCTTTTCCGGGTTGCTGTTCCAGTACTGGGCCTGTTTCTCCCCATTGCGGGTGAACCCTCGTACCGCCCCACGTCGCTGTCGAACCTCGCGAGCTCAAACCGGTTCTGGATGTACCTTTCCATTTACGTCACCTTCTCCGTGCCGTTAATGAAGTGACACTCATGCTTTACCATCTCCTGGAACACGGCTGTGTGTGCAGGACACGGGTCAGGCTTTGCCCCCCCAGCACCCCCAGAGCTCCGGGGCCACCCCGGATCCCCAGCCCGCACCCCCTGGGCCCCACGGCCGCCATGGGACCCTCCTGCCCGCGCTCCCACTTCCTCTTCTCCACCCTTCCCCCATTTCCCCTTCCACATCCTCTCCCCTCCATCCACCAACCGCTCTCAAAATCACTTTTCGGGTCCCATTTCCTTTTTCCCCATTCCAATCTGTTTCCAAGCGTCCTACTCCACCTCTTTCCGCTCAATTTTGGGTTCCAACCCCCAATTTTCCCCCTTCTCCCCCATGTCCCACCGCCTCCCGTCCCCCCCCGCTCACCCGAGAGCTCCGCGCCCGCCCCAGGGGGGGCTCCCAGCGCCACCAGTGCCACCAGTACGGCCCCAGCTGCCGCCACTCGCCCCATGGCCAGCGCGGGCCAGGAGCCGCCAGCCCCAAAGCAGCCGCTGCGGCTGCGCTGGGAGCCCCGGGCCGGAGCGGGTCGGGCTCACGAGCGCCGCGCGCTCCCATTGGCTCCGAGCACTTTTGGGGACCCGTTTGGCGCGGGCTCTGCCCGGCAGCTGATGAGGCAACAAACGCTCCGCGCTCTCATTGCCCGCAGCGCGCTCCGCCCGCTGCGCCAGCGCCCGAGGCGTGGCCGGGACGCTGCGGGCCCGGCGGGGATTTTTGGGGAGGGGGAACCTTGGGGTGCTGGGCAGGTGGGAGCGGGGATGGAGAGACACGGGCTGCGCTCGGCCCGCCACACAAAATACAGTTTGTTTCACGGATTTTCCGTATTTACTGGTTATCAAATTTTGTGCTCTCATCCCTGGAAGTCTCCGGGGTTTTTGTGTCCCTAAAAATCCGAAATCACCCCGATTCACCCCAAAAACCCTCCAAGGAGTTCTTCTTCTCTGCTCTCTCCGCTTTAGGGTTAAGGGGTCTCACTTCCCTGACCTCTTGGGGTTCCCTCCTCCTCCTCTTCTTCCTCTGTCGGGTTTTTGTCGGGATTAAATCTTCAAAAGTTCTGAACAGTGATCAGTTGCTATAAATTTGTTTATTGTAAGGGCACATCAGTCTCCAAAGGCAAAGAGTCCCAAGCGTTGAAATCCGTGTCGGAGCTTTCCCAGAGTCCCAAAGAGCAGAAAAATCCCGGTCGGGAGCAGAAGCCGCTCCTGGTGCGCGGCCCCGAGAGCGCCGAAGGTGCAGCCGCAGCTCCGCGCTCCGTGCGGGCGGTGATGATGGCGGAGAGGGGAGAAGGGGAGAGAGAGAGAGAGAGAGAGAGAGAGAGAGACTGTGCCCGATGCACGGATTGGTATTTACAAACTACTCAATAATCTAAAACATGAATCTGAAACAATTTTTCTTAACCTGTTACAATTCCAGTTTTCATGTATGAAACTTTACGTATAATCTATGCTATAGCCTGTTTGTCCTATTTAAAAAATGTCATAAATTTTCTTACTATATTTTTATTATGTCGGAAGTTATAATTTGAGAGATATTTTAGAGACTTCCATTTTACTCTGATATCTAGGAATATGTTTTAAAACTCTCACTAAGACTTACTGTGACATTTTGTACACTGAGGTCTAGGACTATGTTGGTTAAGACATTTAAAATATATTCTTACTTATTAAACGGTCACCTCAATATAATTTATGAGTATCTTCATATATTTTAATTTTTCTGGAATATTTCATTCAGATCCTGCATTTTAATATCTCCCTGAATAGCTGAGAGAGGCCTCGGATTTTCAGAGTCCAACACAGCCCTTCCTACTCCTCCTCCTCCATCCATCGGCTCCTCCAGTTTTCCCAACGCCGTCGCATCTTCCCCCCCAAATCCCTCCCAGTGCCCCCAGTAAACGGCCCGGATCCAACTGGGAAGCTTTATTGGAAACACTGGGAGCTGCCGGGCGCGGGCAGAGTGAAAACGGCGATGAGGGGATGGGGAGGGGGGGACACACGACCCCCCCAAAATGAGCGCGGGGACGGAGCGGGGGGTCCCGGGCGGGCCCGAGGCCACGGGGAGGGGCTGCGGCCGCTGGCGGCTCAGGAGCTCTGCGGGCACAGCAAAGGGGGTGACACCGGGCTGGGGGCCCCGGGGGGAGCGCGCACGCTCCGGGACAGGGGGGACACGACCCCCGGCACCCCCCGAACCTTCTTGCGCACGTAGAAGCCGAGCCCCAGCGCCAGGAAGACCGAGCCCAAGACGAAGCCCCCGATCCCCGTCAGCATCTTGCTGCGGGCGGCGTCCGGCGGCATCTCTGGGGGTGCGCGGGGCTCAGCGCCCCCCAAAACCTCGCAGCGACACCCCGAGCCCCTCCCGGCGCCCTCCCGATCGCCCCCGGCCCACCCGGGACCCCCCGGAACCTCCTCCCGCTCCCTTCCCGGCCTCCCCAGCGCCCACCAAAGCCCCTCCTGTCCCTCTCGCCATCCCACCGACCCCTCCCACTTGTGCCCCCACCGCCCCAGGACCCCCAAACCCTCTCCCAGTCCCTTCCCAGCCCCGCCGGGACTCACCCAGAGCCCTCCCAGTCTCTTCCCGGCACAACCAACCTCATTCCGAGCCCCGCTTTCCCATCTCCCATCTCCTTCCAGCCCCTCCGGGCTCGCTCACATCCCTCCCAGTTACACCCAGCACCCCCAAACTCCCTCCCAGTGACCACCAGCACCCCCACAACCCCATCCCACCCTACCCAGCATCCTCCAAACCCCTTCCCATCCCTTCCACACCCCCCAGCCCCTCTCCCACTTGCACCCGGTCTCTCTCCCTCTCCCTCCCACTCGTTCCCAGTACATCCCAGTGCCTCTGGCAGCCCCCCAGTGCCTGCCCCGTACCCCAGCGCTGTCTCAGCGGCTGCTCCAGGCTGACGTGCTCCACCTGGCACGTGTAGGTGACCCCGCGCCGGGGCGGCGTTTCCAGCAGCACCAGCAGCTGGTAGCTCCAGTCGCCGTTGGCCACCACGTCGGTGGCCACCACGTGCTCCGAGAGCTCCTGCTGGCCCTGGAACCACCTCACCTGGATGTGGGCAGGGTAGAAATCCATCACGGAGCAGAGCAGGCGCTCGGGGCCGCCCTGGGAGCTCGAGGGCATCAGCGAGATGGACACGCTGGGGGGCACTGGGAGAGAGCGGGGACACACTGGGATCAGCTGGGGGGAACTGGGAGAGAGCTGGGAAAAGTGAGATGGGACTGGGAGGGACTGAGAATGGACTGGGGGAGATTGGGAATGGAATGAGAGGTCCTGAAATGGACTGGGATGCACTGGGAGCGATGGGAGGGATTGTGGGGCAATGGGAGAGAGTTTGGCGGTCGGAGAATAAAGAGAAAGTGAACTGGGATCACACTGGAAATGAACTTGGAATGGTCTGAGAAGGAGCGGGAGGGACTGGTTCGGCACTGGGCGGGACTGGGAGGGAACTGGGATGGACTGGGAATGGATCGCGCGGCACTGGGATGCCAAGTCCAGCGCGGGCCTCTCGGCTCAGCGGTATCTGCCTGGCACCAGATGAGTAATTCGAATTTCTTTCTCTGATTGGTTGTTTGACGTCATTTTCCACGTATGACTAGAAAGACGGGTGGGGGGAGCTGCAAACGACTGGGATGGACTGGGATGGACTGGGAGAGGAACGGGGGTCTCGATGAGGAGCACCCGGGGATGGGCATAGGGAGGGCTGGGGGCTCTGGGGTGATTCCCAGGGAGGGTTTGAGGGGCTCCAGGGTCATTGCCAGGGCAGGGCCCGAGGGGACACGCTCTGCCCCGCGCTCACCTTTGCTCTCCACGCTGAATGGGGTGAAGATCTTGTAGTTGTGCCGGCAGAGCGTGTCCATCAGAGCCCGTCTGTACTCCATCTTTTCCGGGTCGCTGTTCCAGCGCCGGGCATTGAACTCCCCATAGGGACTGAACCCCTCGTACCGCCCCACGTCGCTGTCGAACCTCGCGTACTCAAACCGGTTGTAGATGTACCTTTCCATGTACCTCACCTTCTCCGTGCCGTTAATGAAGTGACACTCGGCCCTTCCCATCTCCTGGAACACGGCTGTGTGTGCAGGACACAGGTCAGGCTCTGCCCCCCCAGCACCCCCAGAGCTCCGGGGCCACCCCGGATCCCCACCCCGCACCCCCTGTGCCCCACGGCCGCCATGGGACCCTCCTGCCCGCGCTCCCACTTCCTCTTCTCCACCCTTCCCCCATTTCCCCTTTCACATCCTCTCCCCTTCATCCTCCGGACGCTCCCAAAATCACTTTTGGGGTCCCATTTTCCCATTTTTCCCATTTCCCATCCTTTTCCTGGAATACCGAGACCCTGCCCTCTGAATTTTGGGGCCAACCCCAATTTTCCCCCTTCTCCCCCCTGTCCCACCGCCTCCCGCCCCCCCCGCTCACCCGAGAGCTCCGCGCCCGCCCCAGGGGGGGCTCCCAGCGCCACCAGTGCCACCAGTACGGCCCCAGCTGCCGCCACTCGCCCCATGGCCAGCGCGGGCCAGGAGCCGCCAGCCCCAAAGCAGCCGCTGCGGCTGCGCTGGGAGCCCCGGGCCGGAGCGGGTCGGGCTCACGAGCGCCGCGCGCTCCCATTGGCTCCGAGCACTTTTGGGGACCCGTTTGGCGCGGGCTCTGCCCGGCAGCTGATGAGGCAACAAACGCTCCGCGCTCTCATTGCCCGCAGCGCGCTCCGCCCGCTGCGCCAGCGCCCGAGGCGTGGCCGGGACGCTGCGGGCCCGGCGGGGATTTTTGGGGAGGGGGAACCTTGGGGTGCTGGGCAGGTGGGAGCGGGGATGGAGAGACACGGGCTGCGCTCGGCCCGCCACACAAAATACAGTTTGTTTCACGGATTTTCCGTATTTGCAGGTTATCAAATTTTGTGCTCTCATCCCTGGAAGTCTCCGGGGTTTTTGTGTCCCTAAAAACCCGAAATCACGGCGATTCACCCCAAAAACCCTCCCAGGAGTTCTTCTTCTCTGATCTCTCCGCTTTAGGGTTATGGGGTTCCACTTCCCTAAACTCTTGGGGTTCCCTCCTCCTCCTCTTCTTACTCTGTCGGGTTTTTGTCGGGATTAAATCTTCAAAAGTTCTGAACAGTGATCAGTTACTATAAATTTATCGTAAGGGCACATCAGACTCCAAAGGCAAAGAGTCCCAAGCGTTGAAATCCGTGTCGGAGCTTTCCCAGGGTCCCAAAGAGCAGAAAAATCCCGATCGGGAGCAGAAGCCGCTCCTGGTGCGCGGCCCCGAGAGCGCCGAAGGTGCAGCCGCAGCTCCGCGCTCCGTGCGGGCGGTGATGATGGCGGAGAGGGGAGAAGGGGAGAGAGAGAGAGAGAGAGAGACTGTGCCCGATGCACGGATTGGTATTTACAAACTACTCAATAATCTAAAACATGAATCTGAAACAATTTTTCTTAACCTGTTACAATTCCAGTTTTCATGTATGAAACTTTACGTATAATCTATGCTATGGCTTGTTATTCCTATCTAAAAAATGTCACAAATTTTCTTACTATATTTTTATTATGTCGGAAGTTATATTTTGAGAGGTATTTTAGAGACTTCCATTTTACGCTGATATCTAGGAGTGTGTTTTAAAACTCTCACTGAGACTTACTGTGACATTTTCTACACTGAGGTCTAGGACTATGTTGGTTAAGACATTTAAAATATATTCTTACTTATTAAACGGGTATCTCAACATAATTTATGAGTGTCTTCATATATTTTAATTTTTCTGGAATATTTAATTCAGATCCCGTATTTTAATCTCTCCCTGAATAGCTGAGAGAGGCCTCGGATTTTCAGAGTCCAACACAGCCCTTCCTACTCCTCCTCCTCCATCCATCGGCTCCCCCAGTTTTCCCAACGCCGTCGCATCTTCCTCCCCAAATCCCTCCCAATTTCCCCCAATAAACGGGCCCGGATCCAACTGGGAAGCTTTATTGGGAACACTGGGAGCAGCCGGGCGGGGGCAGAGTGACAGAGGCGCTGGTGGGGGGAGGGGGGGGACACACGACCCCCCCAAAATGAGCGCGGGGACGGAGCGGGGGGTCCGGGCGGGCCCGAGGCCACGGGGAGGGGCTGCGGCCGCTGGCGGCTCAGGAGCTCTGCGGGCACAGCAAAGGGGTGACACCGGGCTGGGGGCCCCGGGGGAGCGCGCGACGCTCCGGGACAGGGGGACACGAGCCCCGGCACCCCCCGAACCTTCTTGCGCGACGTAGAAGCCGAGCCCCAGCGCCAGGAAGACGCGAGCCCAAGACGAAGCCCCCGATCCCCGTCAGCATCTTGCTGCGGGCGGCGTCCGGCGGCATCTCTGGGGTGCGCGGGGCTCAGCGCCCCCAAAACCTCGCAGCGACACCCCGAGCCCCTCCCGGGCGCCCTCCCGATCGCCCCCCGGCCCACCCCGGGACCCCCGGAACCTCCTCCCGCTCTCCCTTCCCGGCCTCCCCAGCGCCCACCAAAGCCCCTCCTGTCCCTCTCGCCATCCCACCGACCCCTCCCACTTGTGCCCCCACCGCCCCAGGACCCCCAAACCCTCTCCCAGTCCCTTCCCAGCCCCGCGGACTCACCCAGAGCCCTCCCAGTCTCTTCCCGGCACAACCAACCTCATCCCGAGCCCCGCTTTCCCATCCCCCATCTCCTTCCAGCCCCTCCGGGCTCGCTCAGATCCCTCCCAGTTACACCCAGCACCCCCAAACTCCCTCCCAGTCACACCCAGCACCCCCAAACTCCCTCCCAGTGCCCACCAGCACCCCCACAACCCCATCCCACCCTCCCCAGCATCCTCCAAACCCCTTCCCAGCCCTTCCACACCCCCCAGCCCCTCTCCCACTTGCACCCGGCCTCTCTCCCTGTCCCTCCCACTCGCTCCCAGCACATCCCAGTGCCTTGGCAGCTTCCCCCAGTGCCTCCCCCGTACCCCCAGCGCTGTCTCAGCGGCTGCTCCAGGCTGACGTGCTCCACCTGGCACGTGTAGGTGACCCCGCGCCGGGCGGCGTTTTCCAGCAGCACCAGCAGCTGGTAGCTCCAGTCGCCGTTGGCCACCACGTCGGTGGCCACCACGTGCTCCGAGAGCTCCTGCTGGCCCTGGAACCACCTCACCTGGATGTGGGCAGGGTAGAAATCCATCACGGAGCAGAGCAGGCGCTCGGGGCCGCCCTGGGAGCTCGAGGGCATCAGCGAGATGGACACGCTGGGGGGCACTGGGAGAGAGCGGGGACACACTGGGATCAGCTGGGGGAACTGGGAGAGAGCGGGGAGGGGTGGGGTGGGACTGGGATGGACTGGTAGTGACGGGAATTATCTGGGAATGGACTGGGAGGAATTTGGGCGGCACTGGGATGAACTGGGAATGGATCGCGCGGCACTGGGATGCCAAGTCCAGCGCGGGACAGTCGCAGATGCGGATCTGCCTGGCAACGTAGGAGTCATTAGAATGACGCGCTCTGATTGGATGAATTATGCCACTGCACTGACGCGTGACACGGACGCAGTGGAAGAAACAGGGATGCACTGGGAGATACTGGGATGGACTGGAAGGGACTCGGGGTAACTGGAAGGGACAGGGAGCCCTTGGGATGGGCACAGGGAGGGCTGGGGGCTCTGGGGTGATTCCCAGGGAGGTTTGAGGGGCTCCAGGGTCATTGCCAGGGCAGGGCCCGAGGGGACACGCTCTGCCCCGCGCTCACCTCTGCGCTCCACGCTGAATGGGGTGATGATCTCGTAGTTGTGCCGGCAGTACCTGTCCACCGCAGTCCGTTTGTACTCCAGCCTTTCCGGGTTGCTGTTCCAGTACCGGGCCTGTTTCTCCCCAAAGGGACTGAACCCCTCGTACCGCCCCACGTCGCTGTCGAACCTCGCGTACTCAAACCGGTTGTAGATGTACCTCACCACGTACCTCACCTTCTCCGTGCCGTTAATGAAGTGACACTCGCCCTTAGCCAGCTCTTGGAACACCCCTGTGTGTGCAGGACACGGGTCAGGCTCTGCTCCCCCAGCACCCCCAGAGCTCCGGGGCCACCCCGGATCCCCACCCCGCACCCCCTGTGCCCCACGGCCGCCATGGGACCCTCCTGCCCGCGCTCCCACTTCCTCTTCTCCATCCTTCCCCCATTTCCCCTTTCACATCCTCTCCCTCCATCATCCGGCCGCTCCCAAAATCACTTTTGGGGTCCCATTCCCATTTTTCCCTTTTCCATCCTTTTCCCACAATCACCTCATTCGCCTCAAGCTCAATTTTGGGGGTCCCCCCCAATTTTCCCCCTTCTCCCCCTGTCCCACCGCCTCCCGCCCCCCCGCTCACCCGAGAGCTCCGCGCCCGCCCCAGGGGGGGCTCCCAGCGCCACCAGTGCCACCAGTACGGCCCCAGCTGCCGCCACTCGCCCCATGGCCAGCGCGGGCCAGGAGCCGCCAGCCCCAAAGCAGCCGCGCTGCGCTGGGAGCGTCAGGCCGGATCCCGAGCGGGTCATGAGCGCCGCGCGCTCTGATTGGTCGGGCGTGGCTTTGAGCCGCGCTCTGATTGGCTGTTGCTGTTGCTGGGGTCACTCTGATTGGCTGAAAGTTTTAATGCGCGCCCTGATTGGCCGGTTCAGTTTGAGACCCATTTTCCAGAGGCTTTACCTGGCAAGCAATGAGTCACCAACAGCGCATTATCTGATTGGCTGGAGATTTTCTAGCGAGCTCAGATTTTGAAGGCTTTACCCAGCAACTAATGACGACACATCAGCGCCGCTCTCCCATTGGCCGCGCGTTTTTTGGGGCGCTGCGCCCCCACTCCCGGTCCCCCCAGTTCGGAGCCGCTTTTGTTGCCGCCGCACCGACCCTTCCCCTGCGCGGGACCCCGCGGAGCCATGGCCGGAGCGCGGAGCCTCCCGCGGCTGCTGCTGCTGGCGCTGACCCTGCCCGGGCTCTGGGGGGGCCGAGGTGGGGCCGGGGGCTGCTGCAGCCGCGGGGTTGGGATTTGGGGGTCCCTGGATAGTCCGAAATTTGGGAATAGCGGCGAATTAGGGGGTTCGTCACCTTTTATTTGGATTTTTTTGACTTTTTAGGGATTTTTAGGGGTTTTTGGGGAAGGGCGTGGTCCCCTCTTTCGGGGTGGGGGTTGGGCTTTCTCGCTTTTCTGAGATTTTGGGGTTCGGGTGTGGCCAAATTCCTCATTTCCCGGAATTTTGGAGCTCTAGGATTCCCCAAACCCCCCTGTGCCGGGGAGTTTTTGGGGCTGGGCGTGTCCAAACCCCCCCTGTACCCAAAATTCGGGGAACTGGGAATTCCCAAATCCGTTTCCTTCCACGATTTTGGGGCTCCAGGAGTTCCCAAATCCGCTTTTTCCATAATTTTGGGGCTCTTGGATTCCCCAAACTCCCCTGTCCCGGGGATTTTTTGGGGCTGGGAGTGTCCAAACCCCCCTGTACCCAAAATTCGGGGATCTGGGAATTCCCAAATGCCTTTTTTCCCGGGATTTTGGGGTTCTGGGACTTCCCAAATTTCCTTTTTCCAGGAATTTGGGGCTCTGTGAGTGCCGAAACCCCCTTGTACACAAAATTTTGGGGACTGAGGCTTTCCAAATCCCACTTTTTACAGGATTTTTGGGATCTGGGCGTGTCCAAACCCCCTTGTACACAAAATTTTAGGGATCGGGACGTTCCCAAATCCCGGTTTTCCAGGAGTTTTGCAGACTGAGGGTGCCCAAAATCCGATTTTTGCTTTATTTGGGGGTTTGGGAGTGTTCAAACCCCGCTGTACCCAAAATTTGGGGAACTCCAAATTCCCACTTCCTCTTTTCCCACCGATTTTTGGGTGGCTTCATTTTCCCAAACCCTAAATTTTCCAGGATTTTTGGGTTCTGGAAGTTCCTAAATCTCGTTTTTTTCCAGGATTTTTGGGATCTGTATTTTGCCTAAATCCTTTTTTTTTTTTTTTTTCCAAGATTTTGGGGTCTGGGCATTGCTTAACCCCCCCCAGCCCCAAAATTTGGGGAACCGGCTGCTCTCACATCCTCTTTTCCCAGATTTTTGGGGCTGGCAGAGCCCGAACTTCCTCTTTGGTCACGATTTTGGGGTCTGGATTCTCCCAAATTCCTGATCCTGGAATTTTGGGGGGCTGGGAGCAACAAAACCCCAAAATTTCCCGGGATTTTGGGAATTTCTGTGTCCCTAAACCCCTTTTATCGAGAGATTTTGAGAAGAAATTTCAAATTTTCTGGAATTTTGAGAAGAAATCCTCAATTTTCTTAAGATTTTTAGTAGAAATCCTAATTTTTCCCATGATTTTGAGAAGAAATCCCCAAATTTACTGGAATTTTGAGAATAAATCCTTAAATTTCCCAGGATTTTCAGTAGAAATCCCAAATTTTCCCGGAATTTTGAGCAGGAATTCCCAATTTTCTGGAATTTTAAGGAGAAATCCCCAATTTTCTTGCAAGTTTTAATAGAAATCTCTAATTTTCCGGGATTTTGAACAGAAATCCCCCAAATTCCCAGGATTTAGAGCAGAAATCCTCAATTTCCCCAGGATTTTCCGTAGAAATCCTAAATTATCTCGGGATTTTGAGCAGAAATCTCCACTTTCCTGATATTTTAAATAGAAATCACAAATTTTCTGGAATTTTGAGCTGAAATCCCCAAATTTTCCTCAGATTTTGATTAGTAATCCCCATTTTTTTCTGGGATTTTGAGTAGAAATTCCAACATTTTCCAGGATTTTCAGCAGAAATCTTCGATTTTCTGGGATTTTCAGTAGAAACTTCAAAATTTTACCTTATTGGCTAAAAAATTCTGTAGCATTCACTGTACTATAAATAAAAATTAATAAACAACTAAATCCAAATACAAAATTCTGTCTCTCGATCATTTTAATCCCAACTCTAATTTAAAATAATTATCAAAATAAATGTTAATAATCCCTCTGCAGGGTCTGATGATCCAGGGGGGATTTTGGGGGAGGTCTCCTCTTCTTCCTCCTCCTCTTTTCCCGCCCTTCCCACGCGCCCCCTCCCCAAATTTCCCGGGGCGATTCTAGGGGATTCAGCCCGGCGCCGCTAATCTGCCTAGCAACAGATGAGTCATCACCGTCTCGCATTCTGATTGGCTGCAGCGTCCAAAGGAGGGCTGTGATTGGCTGATTTTCTCCCGGCGTTTGTTTGGATGGGGAGGAATTTTTTGTGGGAGGGCGGATGATCCCGAATATTCCCAAAATTCGGGAATTGGAGCCCAAAAATTCCCAAATTTGGGTTTTGGAAGCTGAAAATTCCATAAAATTTGGGATTTGGAGCGCAAATATTCCCAAAATTCAGGAACTGGATTGCAAATATTCTCAAACTTGGAGAATTGGAGCCTGAATATTCCCGAAATTCAGGTTTTGGAGCCCAAATATTCCCAAAATAATCCCGAATATTCCCGAAATTCCAGAATTGGATCCCAAATACTCCAAAAATTTGGGAATTGTATCCCAAATAATCCCCAAATTATCCCAAATATTCCCAAAATTCAAGATTTGGATCCCAAATATTCCCAAAATTCGGGAATTTGATCCCAAATATTCCCAAAATTATCTCAATAATTCCCAAATTTCGGCCCAAATATTCCCAAAAGTTCAGGAATTGGAGCCCAAATATTCCTAAAATTCGGGAACTGGAACCTAAAAATTCCCAAAATGATCCCAAATATTCCAAAATTCGGGAACTTGATCCCAAATATTCTAAATTTCCAGAATTGGATTCCAAAAATTCCCAAAATTTGGGATTTCGGGCCCAAATATTACCAAAATTATCCCAAATATTCTCAAAATTCAGGAATTTGATACCAAATATTCCCAAAATTCAGAATTTTGATCCAAAAAAATTCCCAAAAGTCGGGAATTGGAGTCCAAAAATTCCAGAAATTTGGGAATTGGAGTCCACATATTCCCAAAATTCCTAAATTGAAGCCAAAAAATTCCCAAAATTTGGGAATTGGAGCCTAAAAATTCCCAATATGATCCCAAATATTCCAAAAATTTACCATTTTTAGCCAAAAAATTCCCAAAATTTGGGAATTGGATCCTGAATATACCTAAAATTCAGGAATTTGATCCCAAAATTCCAGAACTGGATCCTAAATATTCCTAAAATTCGGGATTTTGAGCCCAAGTATTCCCAAAATTCAGGAATTTAATCCCAAATAAGTCAGAAATTCCAGAACTGGACCCCAAAAATTCCCAAAATTTGAAGAATTGGATCCCAAATATTTCCAAAATTTGAGGAATTTGAGCACAAAAATTCCCCAAATTATCCCTAAAACTCCCCAAAACCGGGGATTTTATCCCAAATGTTCCCAAAACTCCAGAATTAGAGTCCAAAAATTCCCAAGATTTGGGAATTGGACCCCAAAAATTCCCAAAATTATCCCAAAAATTCCCGGTGGCAGCAGCAGGAAAAGCATCGAGCTTTCAACTGGAATAATATTTTCTTTATTTACAGCTTCCAAGAATTCCAAAGGATTTTTTTGTGGTTTTTATATTTTTTCTTCTTTTTTTCTTTTATTTTTGTCTTTTTTTTTTTTTGTAGGAAAAAAACGAAACCACAAATTCCTAAAGGGCTACGTGGGAATGGGGAAGGAGGAGAAGGAAAATTGCGAAACAAAAAAAAAAATTTGGGAAAAACAAAAATAAAAATAATTGGAAAACCCCCAAAGAAGCCAAAAAAAAAAAAAAAAATCAGGAAAAAATTCAACATAAAATAAAAATTCCGACCTCTTTCCCGGGATTTTAGGTTTCTTTTTTTCCTGGAGGGCTTGGAATTATCCCGGGATTTTTAATTTTTTTTAAATATAATTTATTTTTTCCCTCCCCATCATTCCCAGCAAATAAATTAATTAAAAATTTCTCGGAAAAACAGGGGATTTGGGACTTTTTTTTTAATTAGGGTGGAATAAAAAACAGAATTTCAAAAATCCCATCGGGAAAATTCCAATTTTTAAATTTATCTTCCCCAAAATTTTTTTTGCTGTTTTTAACTTTAAAATTTTGAATTATTTTATAAAATTTGGAATTATTTTTTAAAATTTTTGGAGGATTTTAAAGGTTTTTTTTCTCTTAAAAGCCCCATTTTTTTTTTTCCCCACACGGAAAAAAATTCCAGGAAAAACCAAAAAAAATCTACCAAAAAACCCCAAAACAATAAAAAATAAACAAAAAAATTCCCTAAATCTGGAAAAAGAGGGAAAAGGAAACAGGAAATGAGGAAATCCCAAATTTTCCCAGAAAATTCCAGGAATTCCCCCCAGTTCTGCATCCCAAAGTCTGAGCAAAGAGGGGGAGAAAATTCCAAATATTTTCTTTTTGGGAAAAATCCAGTCCCCAAAATTTTTTCCTGGATTCTTTCTTCCAGAAATTTCTAATTTTTCCCGAATTTTTCCTTCGGAATTTTCATTTTCTGGGAGTTTTTTCCAGGAATTTTTCCTTTTCCCAAGATTTTTCCCATGTTTTTCATCCAGAATTTTCAATTTCCAGGAACTTTTTCCATTTTCCAGGGAATTTTTTCCAGGAATTCCAAAAATCCATTTTTCCCCCATTTTTTTTCTGATGTTTTTCCATGGCATTTTCAATTTCCGAAGAATCTAGTTTTTCCAGGATTTTTTTGCTGAGAATTCCATCTTTGAATCTCTTAAATCCAAAATTTTTTCATTTTTCCAGGAAATTTTTCCCAGGAATTCCACAAATTCTTCTTTTTTTCCCATTTTTTTTCCAGATGTTTTTCCACGGAATTTTCATTTTCTGGACTTTTTTCCCAGGATTTTTTTATTTCTCCAGAAGATTTTTTTTCCTCCAGGAATTTTCTGATTTTCCAGGATTTTTTTCCGGCAATTCCACAAATTCCTCATTTTTCCAGTTTTTTTCCACCATTTTTTCCTGGATTTCTCAATTTCTCAACTGTTTCTTCTGGATTTTTTTTTTCCTTTTTTCTGGGAATTTCCGTTTTTTTCCATGGAATTTTTTCAACCAATTCCACAAATTCTTCTTTTTCTTGTTCTTTCCACCATTTTTTCCTGGAATTCTCAATTTTGGGTCATTTTTTCAGGAATTTTTTCCATTTTTCCTACAGAATTTTTCCATGGAAATTTTTTCCTCCAGGAACTTTCTCCAGCAATTCCACAAATTCCTCATTTTTTCCCTGGAATTCTCCATTCCTGAGCCGCTTCTTCTGGATTTTCTTTTCTGGCAGTTTTCATTTTCTCCATGGAAATTTTTTTCCTCCAGGATTTATTTCCAGCAATTCCACAAATTATTCATTTTTTTCTGGATTTTTCCCACCATTTTTCCCTGGAATCCTCCATTTTTCCGCCATTTTTCTTCCGTTTTTCCCGGGAATTTTTTTCCTTTTTCCACAAAAAAAAAACCAAAAACTTTTCCCTCCAGGAATTTTTTTTTCCAAGAATTCCAAGTCTCTCAATCCCACAAATTCCCCCCCTCCCTCTTCCTCATTCCCCCTCCTCTTTTCACCCGGATTTTTTTATTTTTATTATAATTTTTTTCTTCCATTTCTGGACGCGCTTTTTTTTTTCGGATTTTTTTTCTCCCTCCCACCCCGCTTCCCAAGGAAAAAAAAAAAAATTTTTATTTTTCTGGGAATTCTAAGCGGAATCCGAGTCGCTGGTGTCCGAGGAGGAGGAGGAGGAGCTGGAGCTGCTCGAGTCCGAGCTGGAGCTGGAGGCGCTGAGCCGCGATGCCGCCGCCGCCTGCGCCGACTCCGGCTTCTCGCTGGCTGCGGGGGGGAGGGAAAAAAAAACACCAAAATTCGGGATTTTGGGAATGGCTGTGGAGCCCCAAAATCCCCGGGGAAAGAACTCCCAGGGGGAAACTCGGGATTTGTGGTTTTGAGCCCAGAATTCCCAATTCCAATCAAAGAATTCCCAATTCCAGTCCCAGAATTCCTTCCCAGAACTTGGAATTCCAATCCCAAAATTTTCCTGGAATTCCCAATTTCAATCCTGGAATTCCCAACTTCAATCCCAGAATTCCTTCCTGGAACCTGGAATTCCCAATCCCATAACATTCCTAGAATTCCCAATTCCAGACCCAGAATTCCCAATTTCAATGCCAGAACTCCCAATTCCAGTCCCGAAATTCCCAATCCCAGGAGCAAAACTTTGAAATTCCAATTCTCAAAATCCATCCTGGAATCTGGAATTCCCAAAAAAAAATTCCAAGAAAATTCGGGATTTTTGGGAATGGCTGTGGAGCCCCAAAATCCCCAGGGAAAGAACTCCCAGGGGGAAACTCGGGATTTGTGTTTTTGAGCCCAGAATTCTCAATTCCAATCAAAGAATTCCCAATTCTAATCCCAGACTGCCCAATCCCAACATCCACAATTCCCAATTTCAATCCCAGAATTCCCAATTTCAGTCCCAGAATTCCAATCCCAAAATTTTCCTGGAATCCCCAATTTCAATCCCAGAATTCCTTCCCAAAACTTGGAATTCCAATCGCAAAATTTTCCTGGAATTCTGCATTCCAGTCCCAGAATTTCCAATCCCGGGAACTAAAATTTCAAATTCCAATCCCAGAAATCCATCCTGGAATTTGGAATTCCCAAAAAGAAATTCCAAGAAAATTCGGGATTTTCAGAATGGCTGCGGAGCCCCAAAATCCCCAGGAAAGAATTCTCAGGGGGAAATTCGGGATTTGTGGTTTTGAGCCCAGAATTCCCAATTCCAATCCCAGAATTCCTTCCCAGAACTTGGAATTCCAAACCCAAAATTTTCCTGGAATTCCCAATTCCAATCCCAGAATTCCCAATTCCAGTCCCAAAATTTCTTCCCTGAACTTGGAATTCCCAAATCCAATCCCAGAATTTCTCATTTCAATCCCAGAATTCCCTCTTTCAATCCCAGAATCCCCCATTTCAATCCCAGAATTCCCAATTCCTATCCCAGAATTCCCAATTCCAATCCCAGAATTCCTAAACTCAATCCCAGAATTCCCAATCCCAGCTCCTGGAATTCCAATCCCAAAACTCCATCCTGGAACCTGGAATCCCCAGTTTCAATCCCAGAATTCCAAATTCCAGCCCCAGAATTCCCAATTTCAACATCCCAGAATTCCCAAAAATCCTGAATTCCTGAACTCCCAATTCCAAAATTCCCAAAATTCCCCAAATTTCCCAAAAATTCCTGACCCTTTTTGGGGGTTTCATAGCCAAGTTCAGCTGCCCGCCCCATCCCAAGTTCCCATCCCAAATTCCCAAAAATTCAAAATTCCCAAATCCAGAATACCCAAAAATACCCCAAAATTCCCAAAACTCCCGAATTCCCAATCCCAAAATTCCCCAAAATTTCCCAACATTCCCAAATTCCCGACCCTTTTGGGGGTTCCTTGGCCGAGTTCAGCTGCCCGCCCCATCTCGAATTTCCAAAAATTCAAAATTCCCAACCCCAGAATAACCAAAAATTAAAAAAATCCTAAATTCCCAAATTCCCAATCCCAAAATTCCCCAAAATTCCCAAAATTTCCCAGATTCCCGACCCTTTTTGGGGGTTTCTTGGCCGAGTTCAGCTGCCCGCTGACGTCCTGCAGCCGCTTTTCCAATTCCCGTTTTTTCTCCAGCGCCAGCTCCTCTTTCGTCTTCCCCACCGGCTTCTTCAGGGCTGGAAAAAAGGGAAAAAAATCAGGG